>JAVALU010000210.1:0-17500 GCA_030770095.1 Gila robusta
TTTTTTTTTTTTTTTTTTTTTTTTTTTAAAAGGGACAATGCTGAAAAGCTAAGATGTTCATTAATATGCAATGTAAATATGCCAGAATTAGCCTCAGGGCTACTTTACATCTGCAGTCCCCCGTCAGGTCATCCCAATTCAAATAACAAGGCTAACATTTAAATTGAAATATGATGCTACACAGTTTAAAGGACACCTTAATATTCAAATAACATATTACAAGAGACACCACTGTTTTCAGACAGGTTACACATACACATATACAATAAAGTGCTATTCTATGTAATTTAAGTACCTTGTAATTATGCTAACATACTAAAAATTACAATAAGGTGTTGGATCTGGTTTGGTATACATACAAATACTTAAACAATACTACAGTGATCTTATCCATATACCTCGATTTGCAAAAAAAAATTTAGTTAGTGGTCACAATTTTGATGTGTCTTGAGCCATTGTTTAAGTTGGTTCTTAAAAGTGGGGTAAGTCGGACATTCTCTAATAACAACCGGTAATTTGTTCCAAATCTCTGACCCCTTAATTGACAACACATATTGTCCAAATGTTGTACGCCTGTAAGGCACCACACAATCACCCCTGATGGAAGCCCTGGTGACACTTCTTCCCTCTCCCTGTTTTTTTAATTTAATGTATTCACTCAGTGGGGGTGGGGCAAGTCCATTCAGGGTCTTATATACAGCACAGGCATATTTCAGCTTTAAAAAATTTTCAAAACTTAGTAAGTTATACTTCTGTAATATTGAACAGTGGTGATGTGAAAGTGGTTTTCTATCAAATATTTTTAAGGCTCGTTTGAAAAGTGATTCAATTGGTTTAAGCGTTGTGGCATTTGTGAGTGACCAATTTATAAAACAATATTCAATATGAGAAAAAATCATAGAATGAAGAAACATGCTAGCTGCTTTACATGAAAGTGATGGTCTGATATATTTGAAGTTAGCAAGATTAAATTTAACAGTTTTTGAAAGACAATTAACATGATTTTTAAAGGACAGTGTAGGATCCAATACAACGCCAAGGTATTTAAATTCATTTACTATCTGTATTTCTTCTTGTTTTAAAAATATATTTGAACGTGTCATTTCAATCTGCCGCATAGAAAACATTATACAGTTTTTTTAGGATTCAATAGTAGACATGATTTTGTAAGCCACTCCTGTACACGAGTCAGTGCAGATGTAAGCGACTGAGAGGCGTCTTGAACAGTTTTGGCATGTGTAAAAATTACAGCATCGTCTGCATACATTAAAATATTGATGTTTTGGCACACTGTAGGCAGGTCGTTAATGTATAAGGAAAATAAAATTGGTGCAAGTACAGAGCCTTGCGGGACTCCTACTGAACATTCAAGGTGAGAAGATTTAATATTGTTAACAGAGACACAGTGCGTTCTGTTGGTTAAGTAGGAATTCATCCAGCTGATGGCTTGTTTGGAAAAATTGAAGTTTGTCAATCTAGACAAGAGCATTTGATGATTGACGGTATCAAATGCCCTTTTCAAATCCAGGAAAACAGCACCAACAACAGAATGAGTGTCTAATGAGTGTTTGACCTTTTCAATAAATACAGTAACGGCTGTTTCAGTAGAATGATGGGCACGGAAGCCAAATTGCATGGGATGCAGAGGAGAGCCACAAATATTTAAATGTTTTACTAATTGTTTTACAATCCATTTTTCAATAATTTTAGATATAACAGGCAAAATACTGATTGGTCTATAATTATTAATGTCTGACCTGCTCCCTGATTTAAAAATTGGTGTAATTGTGGCCATCTTCCAATCTGGTGGAACAACAGAGTGTTTAATAGATAGATTAATCATATGTGTAATAGGGCATACTAAAGACTCTTTGTGCAATTTAATGAAATTTGTGTCCAATCCAAACTCATCCTTAGCTTTGGAACTATTTAATTCATCAATGATGGAAGCCACATCTGGTTCTGTAATGTCTTCTATCCTAAATATAGGCTGCGCATGATTAATAGGAGAAGAAACACTTTCAGATGGGCTAAATAATTGAGATATTTCTTGAACAGAGTTCTTAAAAAACAAGTTTAACTCAGATGCTAGGATGAGTGGATCTTTCACCAATACATTATTAATTTTAAGTTCAGTTAATTTGTCTTGTTTATCATGTTTACCAGTTAGTTTATTAATACTTTGCCAGATTTTTTTCCCATTCCCTTTTGCACTATCAATAATATTCATAAAAAAATTTACTTTGGCCTTCCGCATTGTATGTATAACTTTATTTCTAGCTGATGTAAATAGTTGTCTATCTGAGGTGAGGCCAGTTTTAATCGCCCTTTTAAGGAATTGATCTCTTTTCTTCATTTGCAACCTGCAATCCTTATTAAGCCATGGTATATCATTGTCATTTGTTCTTCTGTGCCTCACCTTTCTAATAAATAATGCCATAACCATTTTAATCTTACTATGGAAAATGACACTATTATCTATAACATTTTCACGTGAGACAAAAGCAGCCCAATCCTGCTCATTTAGGGCTATTTCCAAATTTGAATGTTGACTTTTGGGGATAATGTCATGATACAAAGAATTCTTTAAAATATTGGAGTTACGAGATCGTGCTTTAATTAATTTTCGTGAAAAGAAGATCCCATTATGATCAGACAGACCAGTTAAAAGGTTGTAGGTTTTAATAATTCTTTCAGGTCTGTTTGTAAAAATTAGGTCTATTCTTGTTTTGGAACGGTTAGTTACTCGGGTTGGCGTTTTAATTAATTGTTCTAAATTAAAATAATCAGTTATCTGTTTAAGGTTTTTTCTTTCTTTCTTATTATCCCAGTTAATATTAAAATCACCTATTAAGATTAACTCTTTTTTCACATTCGTAAGATTAATAAGGGTTTTAAGATTACTATAAAAATCTATTTTAGCTGATGGTTTACGATACATACATATGACTGTGAATGTCATTTCTGTAGAAAGTATAATAATGTCTACTCCCACACACTCAATGTTGATGTCATCAGACCATTCAATCTTACTGCATTTAAGGGTATCTTTAGAGGTGGTGGATTGTGTTTCTACATTAACGAAAGTTGGTGTTCAGATGTAACAACACTGAAGAAGATGTGCTCTCCTAACTTAGAGGCACATTTCATAAACTGTAAACCCTTCTACTCGCCTCGGGAGTTTTCCTCTTTCATTCTCGTGAATGTTTACATCCCTCCAGACGCGTGCGTGAGGGCGGCGCTACAACAGCTGGCTGAACAAATAGCTGAAACAGAACAAAGGTATCCTGACTCTCTTTTAATCATTCTTGGGGATTTTAACAAAGCAAATCTTTCCCGCGAACTACCAAAATACAGACAGCACGTTACATGTCCCACCAGAGACAGTAATATACTGGACCACTGTTACACCACAATAAAAAATGCGTATCACTCCGTTTCACGAGCAGCTTTGGGGCTCTCTGATCACTGTTTGGTTCATCTTATACCGACCTACAGGCAGAAACTGAAATCAGCTAAACCTGTAATAAGAACTGTAAAAAGATGGACTAATGAAGCAGAGCAGGATCTACAGGCCTGCTTTGATTGCACTGATTGGACTGTTTTTGAAGCTGCTACCAACAATCTGGATGAGCTCACAGATACTGTAACATCATATATAAGTTTCTGTGAGAATACATGCATTCCTACCAGGACATTCTTATCATTTACTAATGATAAACCATGGTTTACTGGGAAACTCAAACACCTTCGTCATGCCAAAGAGGATGCCTACAGAAGTGGGGATAAAACCTTGTATAACCAGGCCAGAAACAGACTGACAAAGGAGATCAGAGTTGCTAAAAGAAGCTACTCTGAAAAACTGAAAAACCAGTTTTCATCCAACGACCCATCATCCGTCTGGAATGGCCTGAGAAACATCACCAACTACAAGTCACCATCCCCCCGATCTGTGGACAATCAACACCTGGCTGACGATTTAAATTCATTTTATTGCAGGTTTGAAAAGCCCTCATTCACACCACACACCGGCTCTAACCTGCACTTCACACATTCACCATCACCTCCTGCACTCCCACTCCCCCCTCCTGCCATCCAACCTGAGCTTAAGGTCTGTGTGGAGGACGTGAGCCGAGTCTTCAAAAAACAGAAGACTAGTAAAGCCTCAGGCCCAGACGGCATCTCATCTGCTTGTTTAAAAGCCTGCGCTGACCAACTGGCCCCGGTCTTCACGCAGATCTTCAATAGATCATTGGAGCAGTGTGAAGTTCCCTGCTGCTTCAAACGCTCCACTATCATTCCTGTCCCCAAAAAACCCAAAATCACTGGACTTAATGACTACAGACCTGTCGCTCTCACGTCTGTGGTCATGAAGTCATTTGAAAGACTGGTGTTGGCCCACCTGAAGGACATCACTGGACCCCTGCTGGATCCCTTTCAGTTTGCTTACAGAGCAAACAGGTCTGTGGATGATGCAGTCAACATGGGACTGCATTATATCCTGCAACATCTCGACAGACCAGGGACTTATGCAAGGATCCTCTTTGTGGACTTCAGTTCGGCCTTCAATACCATCATGCCATGTCATCATGCCAAACTGACCCAGCTCTCCATACCATCCTCGATCTGTCAGTGGATCACCAGCTTCCTGACGGACCGGCAGCAGCGAGTGAGACTGGGGAAACACACATCCAGGACTCTCACCACCAGCACTGGCGCCCCCCAAGGGTGCGTTCTCTCCCCACTGCTCTTCTCCCTGTACACTAATGACTGCACTTCTAAAGACCCCTCTGTCAAGCTCCTGAAATTTGCCGACGACACCACTGTCATCGGTCTCATCCAAAACGGTGACGAGTCTGCTTACAGACTGGAGGTTGAACAGCTGGCTGTCTGGTGCAGTTACAACAACCTTGAGCTGAACACGCTCAAAACAGTGGAGATGATCGTGGACTTCAGGAGGAACAGCCCAGCACTCCCCCCACTAACCATCATGAACAGCACTGTGGAAGCAGTGGAGTCATTCAGGTTCCTGGGCACTATCATCTCTCAGAACCTGAAGTGGGACAATCACATTGACTCCATTGTGAAAAAGCCCAGCAGAGACTGTACTTCCTTCGCCAGCTGAGGAAGTTCAACCTGCTACAGGAGCTGCTGATTCAGTTCTACTCAGCCGTTATTGAGTCTGTCTTATGCACTTCCATCACTGTCTGGTTTGGTTCAACTACCAAATCAGACATCAGGAGACTACAACGAACAGTCCGGACTGCGGAGAGGATCATTGGTGCCCCCCTGCCATCCCTCCAGGACCTGTACTCTTCCAGAGTGAGGAAGAGAGCAGGTAAAATCATCACAGACTCCACTCACCCTGGACACCACCTGTTTGAACTGTTACCGTCAAGACGGCGACTCAGATCACTGGCCACAAGAACATCTCGGCACAGGGACAGTTTCTTCCCACAGGCCATTTCCCTTCTGAACAGTTAACACACCTCACAAGGCATATGCCTTTAAGTGCAATACTCCCACTGTTTAGTGCAATATCGTACAACTCAGGTTAACTTATATGTAGATTTTTTATTTATAATATTCAAAACACTGTAAATATGTTCATAGTTCATAATCTGTAAATCTGAAAATGTCTATTCTGACTAAACCCAACTGTGATACTTTTATGCTCATATATTTATATTTTTATTTTTTATTCTTATAATTTGTAGTGTTATGTTTCTTGTTGTATTTGTATTTGTATATGTCCACTGGAAGCCTCAGTACCAAAACAAATTCCTTGTGTGTGCAAGCACACTTGGCAATAAAGCTCTTTCTGATTCTGATTCTTTAACATATAATATAACCCCCCCTCCCTTCCCCTGACCCCTATCCTTTCTAAAAACATTGTAGCCAGGTATTGTTATTGCTGCCTCGGGTGATGAATTTGTTAACCACGTTTCTGTTAGTCCTAGAAAGGAAATATTTGATTGAATTAATAAATACTCTAACTGTTCACGTTTAGGGATCATGCTTCTGATATTTAGGTGTCCACCAAGTAGCCCTTTAGGTTTACAGCATGGGTCCCAGATCATTTTAGCCTGATTTATAGTGTGAAAATTTTTTGTTACCTTATATTTTTTAAAGACTGGGTTTCGGGGTTTAGCTGTAATTATAATTTGATTGTGTTCAATGCTACAGTTTATCCCTAATGAAGTTGATTTCAGTTGGCATTCACCGCCTAAAGTCTGTGCGGGTTTGCTGGTATTGCCATTTCTGCATTAGAGTCCAGATGTTTCAGATCGATGTGTATGGCCAGTTGTTGAGCATCATGCTGCAGGCTCAGGCCCGTAGATGCAGCCGCCACCGCGCTATCTACTCGGTGCCCGCGATCCACGCGAGCCAGGCCCGGGCCCGCCCGCAGAGCCGACCACTCAAGCAGTGCGGAGCCATTCCTGCGCCTCCGATCAACACAAGCAGGTCCCGCAAGCCAGGCAAACTGCGGCGATGACCAAGCGCGCCGCGGCGGTAACCAGGTAAGCTGTATCGGTGGTAGCCATGTTAGCTGCGGTGAGGGACGGATTAGCTGCGATGGTAGCCAGGTGAGTTGCGATGGTGGTATCCAGGTTAGCTGCGATGGTAGCCAGGTGAGTTGCGATGGTGGTATCCAGGTTAGCTGCGATGGTAGCCCGGAGAGCTGCGCCGGAAGTATCCAGATTTGCTGTGGTGGTAACCAGGTAAATTGTGCCAGTGGTGACCAAGTTAGCTGCGGTGGTAGCCAGAGAAACTGCGCCGGTAATAACCAGGCTAACTGTAGAGGTAGCCCGGAAAATTGCGACGATGGTATCCAGATTAGCTGCGCCGGTAGTATCCAGGTGAGCTGCGGAGGTAGCCCGGAGAGTTGCGACGATGGTATCCAGATTAGCTGCGATGGTAGCCAAGTGAGCTGCGGTGGTAACCCGGAGAGCTGTACCAGTCATATCCAAGTTATCTGCGATGGTAGCCCGGTGAACTACGCCGGTGGTAGCCAGAATTGCTGTGGAAGCTGCCCGTGTTGAGTTGATTGAGTGAAAACGAAGTTATTTACAACCATAGGCGGTGGACCAGGGTTTATTTCTACATCACCAGCCAGGAGCAAAATAGCTGTGAAGTATACAAGTCCCAAGGAAGGGCTGAGTGTGTTGGCCTGCTGATGTTTTGTTAAAGGAGGCCTGGCACGGCCATTTTTTAAAAATCTTGAGAACAAGAGGTATTGACTAACCTTGGCTGGATGGTAGACTTGATCACTATTTTCGGTTTTAACACTACAGAAACGTGACACACATAACAATAAATACACGCTTGTAACAGCGGTTAAATAAAGAGCAATTTTTGTGAAAGGCAGAGGTCTTTTTGATGGCTTTCGGAAGATTTGATCAGACAACGCAGGACCTGACTGACTGCGTGAATGTGTTCTGGCGGCCATCTTGCCTTTTTTTTTTTGCAATATATTGCAATATATTGAAATTTTCTTTAACACTAGACCATGGGGAAAAGTTAAATCATACACTTATACAAACTGTACATGATATATAAGATGAGTCATATTTACAAAAACAATTCATCACATCTTTCTGACTTATTTCAGAAGCATTTTAGTACTGTATTTCATACAGTACTACATTCTCTTCATTAAAGGGTTAGTTCACCCAAAAATGAAAATTATGTCATTAACGACTCACCCTCATGTTGTTCCAAGCCCGTAAGACCTCCGTTCATCTTCGGAACACAGTTTAAGATATTTTAGATTCAGTCCGAGAGCTCTCTGTCCCTCCATTGAAAATCTATGTACCATATACTGTCCTTGTCCAGAAAGGCAATAAAGACATCATCAAAGTAGTCCATGTGACCTCAGTGGGTTAGTTAGAATTTTTTGAAGCATCGAAAATACATTTTGTTCCAAAAATAACAAAAACGACGACTTTATTCAGCATTGTATTCTCTTCCGGTTCTGTTGTCAATCCGCGTTCACGAGGCCAGTGACGCTGCTGACGTAAGACGCTGCTGACGTGTTATCTGGTGCGTGCGTCCGTGTATTCGGGTTCAAATAAATATGTCTGGTTAAAAAAAATGCAAGTCTTCCCCTGTGTCGAAATCCTTAGACATGTTTGCGAAGATTGTTTTGTTTACAGCGTGCCTCTCCCTCAGACTGTAAACGAAGCTCGGGCGCACCAGATACACGTCAGCAGCGTCTTACGTCAGCACTGAACGCGGATCCACAACAGAACCGGAAGACAATACAATGCTGAATAAAGTCGTAGTTTTTGTTATTTTTGGAACAAAATGTATTTTCGATGCTAAGTTATGTTGTATAGACATAACTGTCTATTTTTTTTTCTGCCATCCCTAATTAAATGTTATATGTACCTGAATAGTGTGGCCCAAAAAGGGGGCGTAGTTTGGCCTATATAAGCCAAGGACAAACCTGAAGTCAATACTTGTTTACCAAGGCGATGCAAGAGTGCTACTCGAGCAAACCCCGAACCCTTAGTATACTGTGGATACCTGATTTTGCCTGTGTATATATATATTGTTGGAGTATTTTTCTGGTTTATTTTCCCTTCCTTTTTGTTGTTTCTTTGGTACTTTGGATTTTTAGGGCCCAAGCCTTGAAAAGGCGAAGGCCCTATTGTTTTCCTTAGGATTATTAGGGCCAGCCTTGAAAAGGCGAAGGCCCTATTGTTTCCTTAGGATTATTAGGGCCCAAGCCTTGAAAAGGCGAAGGCCCTATTGTTTTCCTTAGATTATTAGGGCCCAAGCCCAAGGCGAAGGCCTATTGTTTTCCTTAGGATTATTTATTATTTAGGGCCCAAGCCCAAAGGGCGAAGGCCCTATTGTTTTCCTTAGGATTATTTATTATTATTATTATTTTTTTACTACCTTTTGGACACTTTTGGAGGCCTTAACATGCTCAAAAACTCCTGAAACTTTGCACACATGTCAGAACCCGCGGCCATCAGGGCCGGGCTGAAGATGGTACCCGGGCGTGGCAGGGGGGCTCGACAGCGCCCCCTGGAACGGGGTCCGAAAACATGGTCCATAACTCAAACACGCTTGCATGTAATAATATGAAACTCGGTACACATGTAGATCTCCTCGTTTCATATATACTTCACACTCTTACTTTTTACCCCAGCCCAACAGGAAGTCGGCTATTTAGGGTTGTTGGTAAACACACGCAATGGAATGTGAAATACTCCTCCTAGAGAATTCAAACAAACGGCACGAAACTCGGTCAGCATGAAGTCAAGACATTGAGGATGAAAGTTTGCGAGGGGATTTTTGATATCTCGAACGGTTTGGCCGTGGCGTGGAAACGAATTTATGGCGAATAATGGAAACAGGAAGTGTGTTATAACTTCAGCATACATTAATTGATCTTGATGAAACTTCAGCAGTGTGTTCGTTGTAAGAGGCCGGTCACATGGATGTGACTATTGTGAGTCAAAGTTATAGCGCCACCAACTGGCAGCAGGAAGTGTGTCACTTTCAAAATGCTTTTAAATCACCCTCTTATTTTTACCCGATTTGCTTCAAACTTTATGTGTATAATGTAAACACACGCCAGATGTAGACCTGTGAAAGGATTATTGGTATCTTAAATACTGTTGCCATGGCAACACATCAAACTTTAATATTCTTTTTGGATGCTTTTGAGACTCTTAACATTCTTCAAATTGCATGAAACTCGACAGACACATCTCATTTATTACCTAGTAGACATATGCAAAGTTTCAGAAACGGGCGTGGTACAGGGGCTCAGTAGCGCCACCTTTTGACAAAAGTGGGGGGGTTAGTTTTATCTACAGTAACAAAACTCGGTATGTATATTGTACTCTTCAAGCGGACAACTTTCTAATTTAAAGTCATTAGCCTAGACCAACAGGAAGTCAGATATTTTGGTTTGAATGTGGATGTTTTGGAGAATTTTCCCTCCCTCTCTCTCTGTCTCTGTGTGTGAGGGATTTCTGCTATTGCTTTTAATGGATTTCAAGGTTTCAGGGCTTTTGGGGCTCTTAACGTGCTCAAAAACTCTTGAAATTTTGCACACAGGTAAGAACCTAAGGCCATCAGGGCCGGGCTGAAGCTGGTACCCGGGCGTGGCAAGGGGGCTCAATAGCGCCCTCTTGAACGGGGTCCGACAATTTGGTCCATATATCCAACACGCTTGCATGAATTAATATGAAACTCAGTACACATATAGATCTCATCGGGCCGAACATCTTTTCCCGGTCAAGTTTTACGCCAGCCCAACAGGAAATCGGCTATTATGGGTTGTTTGGAAAACGCTTGCTGTGGAATTTGAAGTACTACTCCTAGGCAATTCATTCAATCATCGCCAATCTCGGTGTGCATGAAGTCAAGACATTGAGGATGATAAATTGCGGACAGATTTTTGATATCTTGAACGGTTTGGCCGCGGCGAGGAAATGAATTTTCATGACTAAAAAAGGACATATAAAGTGTGTTATAACTTAGTTAGTTTTACCTACAGTTACAAAACTCAGCGTGTATATTCTTCTCCTCAAGCTGAAGAACTTTCTAATTTAAAGTCATTAGCTCCGACCCTCAGAAAGTCAGATATTGTGGCTTGAATGTGGATTCTGAGAATTTTCCCTCCCTCTCTCTCTCTGACAGAGAATGCACCCTGCAATTTTGTATGTGTGTGTGTCTGTGTGTCTGTGTGAGGAGGGGGAGGGGGGGGGTCTCTTTGGGTGAAAAGCACAAATTCATACATAGGGCCATACTGCCCTCTTGTGTCCAAAATTGTATTTATACGCACTTTTATTTATTTATTACATGTATTAAGCACACACACACACACACAGTTCGATCGCGCCCGCGCCTCTCTCTCTCACACACGCACACACACAGTTCGATCGCGCCGTGCCTCTCTCTCCCTCTCTCTCTCTCTCTCTCTCTCTCTCACACACACACACACACACAGTTCGATCGCGCCCGCGCATCTCTCTCTCTCACTCACTCACGCACAAACACACACTCACACAGTTCGATCGCGCCCGCACCTCTCTCTCTCACACACACACACACACACACACACACACACACACACACACACACACACACAGTTCGATCGTGCCCGCGCCTCTCTCTCACACACGCACACACACACACACACACAGTTACGATCGCGCCCGCGCCTCTCTCTCTCTCACACACGCACACACACACACAGTTCGATCGCGCCCGCGCCTCGCTCTTTCTCTCTCACACGCGCACACACATACATATTGGAACGTGAGTGAAGTACAAAGCCTATAATAAAGAATAGTTTAGCATCCAAATACATCGCAAATTTTGAAACAGTTTGATTCTAATGAGAGAGTTAAGTGAGCCCAACACCACTTACTTTCACTTTCGCTTTACATTATTTCGGTTACTTCTTTTTTATAGTTTTTAAAAATTCTTGTTCTGTTCTGAATATCATTAAATTTAACGGATTGCTTGTGTAATATTTTGAGTGTATCATCAAATCAGAATAATTCTCTTGGTTTAATGATTCCCTAGTTATTTTTAGGGCCCAAGCCCAAAGGGCGAAGGCCCTATTGTTTTCCTTAGGATTATTTATTAGGGCCCAAGCCCAAAGGGCGAAGGCCCTATTGTTTTCCTTAGGATTATTTATTATTCTTCTTCTTATTATTATTATTATTATTATTATTATTTTTTTACTACCTTTTGGACACTTTTGGAGGCCTTAACATGCTCAAAAACTCCTGAAACTTTGCACACATGTCAGAACCCGCGGCCATCAGGGCCGGGCTGAAGATGGTACCCGGGCGTGGCAGGGGGGCTCGACAGCGCCCCCTGGAACGGGGTCCGAAAACATGGTCCATAACTCAAACACGCTTGCATGTAATAATATGAAACTCGGTACACATGTAGATCTCCTCGTTTCATATATACTTCACACTCTTACTTTTTACCCCAGCCCAACAGGAAGTGGGCTATTTAGGGTTGTTGGTAAAACACACGCAATGGAATGTGAAATACTCCTCCTAGAGAATTCAAACAAACGGCACGAAACTCGGTCAGCATGAAGTCAAGACATTGAGGATGAAAGTTTGCGAGGGGATTTTTGATATCTCGAACGGTTTGGCCGTGGCGAGGAAACGAAATTATGGCGAGAAACGTGAAACAGGAAGTGTGTCATAACTACTGCATACATTAACTGATCTTGATGAAACTTCAACAGTGTGTTCGTTGTAAGAGCCCGATCACATGGATGTGACTATTGTGAGTCAAAGTTATAGCGCCACCAACTGGCAGCAGGAAGTGTGTCACTTTCTAAATGCTTTGAAATCACCCTCTTATTTTTACCCGATTTGCTTCAAACTTTATGTGTATAATGTAAACACACGGCAGATGTAGACCTGTGAAAGGATTATTGATATCTTAGATACTGTTGCCGTGGCAACGCATCAAACTTTAAGATTCTTGTTTGATGCTTTTGAGACTCTTAGCATACTTGAAATTGCATGAAACTCGACAGACACATCACATTTATTAGCCAGTAGACATGTGCAAAGTTTCAGAAACGGGCGTGGTGCCGGGGCTCAGTAGCGCCACCTTTTGACAAAAGAGGGGGAGTTAGGTCTATACTTTTATCTACAATCTTAAAACTCAGTATGTATATTGTTCATATCGAGCTGGACAACTTTCTAATTTAAAGTCATTAGCTCAGACCAACAGGAAGTCAGATATTTTGGTTTGAATGTGGATGTTTTGGAGAATTTTCTCTTCCTCTCTCTCTGACCCTACGTCTCTCCGTGTGTTTGAGGGGAGGGGGGTTTGTCTGCTGAGTGAGAATGCTTTTATTTTTGTTTTTCAAGGTTTTGGGGCCCTTAACGTGCTTGAAAACTCTTGAAACTTTGCACACAGGTCAGAACCCGCGGCCATCAGGGCCGGGCTGAAGATGGTACCCGGGCGTGGCAAGGGGGCTCGACAGCGCCACCTGGAACGGGATTCGAACACTTGTCCATATATCAAAGATGCTTGCATGTAATAATATGAAACTCGGTACACTTATAGATCTCATCGGGCCGAACAACTTTCGTGCTCTAAGTTTTACGACAGCTCAACAGGAAGTCAGCTATTATGGGTTGTTTGGAAAATGCATGCTTTTATTTTTGATATACTTCTATTAGAGAATTAATCCAAACGCCACGAAACTCGGTCAGCGTGAAGTCAAGACATTGAGGATGCTAAATTGCGGACGGATTTTTGATATCTCGAACGGTTTTGCCGTGGCGAGGAAATGAATTTATGACTAAAAAAGGACACATAAAGTGTGTTATAACTTAGATAATTTTACCTACAGTTACAAAACTTGGCGTATATAATGTTCTCATCAAGCCGAACAACTTTCTAATTTACATCCTTTAGCTCCGACCAACAGAAAGTCAGATATTGTGGCTTGAATGTGGATTCTGAGAATTTTCTCTCCCTCTCTCTGACAGAGAGAATGCACCCTGCCATTCTCTATGTGTGTGTGTCTGTGTGTCTGTGTGAGGAGGGGGAGGGGGAGGGGGGGGGGTCTCTTCGGGTGATAGTTTAAACACAAATTCATACATAGGGCCATACTGCCCTCTTGTGTCCAAAATTGTATTTATACGCACTTTTATTTATTTATTACATGTATTACGCACACACACACACACACACACAGTTCGATCGCGCCCGCGCCTCTCTCTCTCTCTCTCTCACACACACACACACAGTCTCTCTCTCTCTCTCACACACACACTCTCTCACACACACACACAGTTCGATCGCGCCCGCGTCTCTCTCTCTCTCTCACACACACACACACACACACACACACACACAGTTCGATCGCGCCCGCGCCTCTCTCTCTCTCTCACACACACACACACACACAGCTCGATCGCGCCCGCGTCTCTCTCTCTCTCTCTCTCTCACACACACACACACACACACACACAGTTCGATCGCGCCTCTCTCTCTCTCACACACACACACACACACACACGCACACGCACATACACACACACACACACACAGTTCGATCGCGCCCGCGCCTCTGTCTCTCTCTCTCTCACACACACTTTGCAATGATGTTGTCCTCTATGAACAAAATGACGGAGTATGTTTTTGTTTCCACTGTTCGATCGCGCCCACGCCTCACACACACACACACACACACACACACACACACACAACATATAAACAGTTGTGTACTTTTTTTTTTTTAGAATTCTTTGATGAACATAAAGTTAAAAACAACAGCATTTATTTGAAATAGAATCTTTTGTAACATTATAAATGTCTTTACTGTCACTTTTTATCAATTTAATTCCTCCTTGATGAATAAAAGTATTGATCCATTTTATTTATTTCCCCAAAAAATTAAATAAAAATTCTTACTGACCCCAAAGTTTTGAACGGTAGTGTTTAATGTTACAAAAGATTATTTTTCAGATAAATGCTGTTCTTTTGAACTTTCTATTCATCAAAGTATCCTGAAATAAAAATGTAAATAACTGTTTTCAACATTGATGATAATGAAAAATGTTTCTTGAGCATCAAATCATCATATTATACTGATTTCTGAAGGATCATGTGACACTGAAGACTGGAGTAATGATGCTGAAAATTCAGCTTTGATCACAGGAATAATTTACACTTTACTATATATTTACATAGAAAACAGCTGATTTACATTGAAATATTATTTCACAATATTACTGGGTTTGTTTTGTATTTTTAATCAAATAAATGCAGCCTTGGTGAGCATAAGTGACTTCTTTTAAAAACATTAAAAATCTTACCGACCCCAAACTTTTGAACGGCAGTGTATATATTTATAGCTACGAGCAGCGATTACGGGCCCAAGCCGGTGGCACCGCAACCCCGGTTATAGCGCCACCAACTGGCAGCAGGAAGTGTGTCACTTTCAAAATGATTTGAAATCACCCTCTTATTTTTACCTGATTTGCTTCAAACTTCACTACTATAATGTAAACACACGGCAGATGTAGACCTGACCTTTCAGAAGGTTGCTCACACATACTTTGTGATTGATATGTGCCCTCGATGCGCACTTTTGCAGAGCCCACACCAATGCAAGCTCTACAGCACACTTCTTTTCGACAGTCAAAGCAGGGTTACGTTTTTTTGCATGTCGTGCACAATAACCCTAAAGGCACCAGGGTGGCGGTGCCACCGGCTTTATATATATATATATATATATATATATATATATATATATAAATATAGCTGCGAGCAGCGATGAAGGGCCAAAGGCGGCGGTACCGCCACCCCGGTGCCTTTAGGTAACTAAAGGCACCGGGGTTGCGGTGCCACCGGCTTGGGCCCGTAATCGCTGCTCGCAGCTATATTTATTATTATTATTATTATTTTTTTACTACCTTTTGGACACTTTTGGAGGCCTTAACATGCTCAAAAACTCCTGAAACTTTGCACACATGTCAGAACCCGCGGCCATCAGGGCCGGGCTGAAGATGGTACCCGGGCGTGGCAGGGGGCTCGACA
This sequence comes from Gila robusta, assembly GCA_030770095.1. Classification (NCBI taxonomy): domain Eukaryota; kingdom Metazoa; phylum Chordata; class Actinopteri; order Cypriniformes; family Leuciscidae; genus Gila; species Gila robusta. Next base: position 15,559 of record JAVALU010000210.1, read on the forward strand.
GCGCCCCCTGGAACGGGGTCCGAAAACATGGTCCATAACTCAAACACGCTTGCATGTAATAATATGAAACTCGGTACACATGTAGATCTCCTCGTTTCATATATACTTCACACTCTTACTTTTTACCCCAGCCCAACAGGAAGTCGGCTATTTAGGGTTGTTGGTAAAACACACGCAATGGAATGTGAAATACTCCTCCTAGAGAATTCAAACAAACGGCACGAAACTCGGTCAGCATGAAGTCAATACATTGAGGATGAAAGTTTGCGAGGGGATTTTTGATATCTCGAACGGTTTGGCCGTGGCGAGGAAACAAAATTATGGCGAGAAACGTGAAACAGGAAGTGTGTTATAACTTCAGCATACATTAACTGATCTTGATGAAACTTCAGCAGTGTGTTCGTTGTAAGAGGCCGGTCACATGGATGTGACTATTGTGAGTCAAAGTTATAGCGCCACCAACTGGCAGCAGGAAGTGTGTCACTTTCAAAATGCTTTTAAATCACCCTCTTATTTTTACCCGATTTGCTTCAAACTTTGTGTATAATGTAAACACACTCCAGATGTAGACCTGTGAAAGGATTATTGATATCTTAAATACTGTTGCCATGGCAACGCATCAAACTTTAACATTCTTTTTGGATGCTTTTGAGACTCTTAACATTCTTCAAATTGCATGAAACTCGACAGACACATCTCATTTATTACCTAGTAGACATGTGCAAAGTTTCAGAAACGGGCGTGGTACAGGGGCTCAGTAGCGCCCCCTTTTGACAAAAGTGGGGGGGGGTTAGTTTTATCTACAGTAACAAAACTCGGTATGTATATTGTACTCTTCAAGCCGGACAACTTTCTAATTTAAAGTCATTAGCCTAGACCAACAGCAAGTCAGATATTTTGGTTTGAATGTGGATGTTTTGGAGAATTTTCCCTCCCTCCCTCTCTCTCTCTGACAGAGAAAATGCACCCTGCCATTCTGTATGTGTGTGTGTCTGTGTGAGGAGGGGGAGGGGGTCTCTTCGGGTGAAAAACACAAATTCATACATAGAGCCATACTGCCCTCTTGTGTCCAAAATTGTATTTATAGGCACTTTTATTTATTTATTACATGTATTACGCACACACACACACAGTTCGATCGCGCCCGCTTCTCTCTCTCTCTCTCTCTCTCTCTCTCTCACACACACAGTTCGATCGCGCCCGCGCCTCTCTCTCTGTCTCACGCACACACACAGTTCGATCGCGCCCGCGCCTCTCTCTCTCTCTCTCTCACACACACACACACAGTTCGATCGCGCCCGCGTCTCTCTCTCTCTCACACACACACACACAGTTCGATCGCGCCCGCGCATCTCTCTCTCTCACTCACACACACACACACACAGTTCGATCGCGCCCGCACCTCTCTCTCTCACACGCACACACACACACACAGTTCGATCGTGCCCGCGCCTCTCTCTCCCACACACGCACACACACACACACACACAGTTCGATCGCGCCCGCGCCTCTCTCTCTCTCACACACACACGCACACACACACACACACACACACACACACACAGTTCGATTGCGCCCGCGCCTCTCTCTTTCTCTCTCACACGCGCACACACACACATATTGGAACGTGAGTGAAGTACAAAGCCTATAATAAAGAATAGTTTAGCATCCAAATACATCGCAAATGTCGAAACAGTTTGATTCTAATGAGAGAGTTACGTGAGCCCAACACCACTTACTTTCACTTTCGCTTTAGATTATTTCGGTTACTTCTTGTTTATAGTTTTTTTTTTATTCTTGTTCTGTTCTGAATATTATTAAATTTAAAGGATTGCTTGTGTAATATTTTGAGTGTATCATTTATCAGAATAATTCTCTTGGTTTAATGATTCCCTAGTTATTTTTGTATTTATTTTTTCATTGTTCTAACCAGGTAAGGCAA
>JAVALU010000210.1:22500-117909 GCA_030770095.1 Gila robusta
TTTATTATTATTTTACTACCTTTTGGGCACTTTTGGGGGCCTTAACGTGCTCAAAAACTCTTGAAACTTTGCACACGGGTCAGAACCCGCGGCCATCAGGGCCGGACTGAAGATGGTACCCGGGCGTGGCAGGGGGGCTCGACAGCGCCCCCTGGAACGGGATTCGAAAACATGTCCATATATCAAACACGCTTGCATGAATTAATATGAAAATCGGTACACATATAGATCTCATCGTTTCATATATCCTTCGTACTCTTACTTTTTACGCCAGCCCAACAGGAAGTCGGCTATTATGGGTTGTTTGGAAACTCGTGCTCAGGAATTTGAAACACTTCTCCTAGGGAATTCACCCGATCGTCACCAAACTCGGTGTGCATGAAGTCAAGACATTGAGGATGAAAAATTGCCAGGGGATTTTTGATATCTCGAACGGTTTGGCCGTGGCGAGGAAACGAATTTATGGCGAATAATGGAAACAGGAAGTGTGTTATAACTTCTGCATACATTGACTGATCTTGATGAAACTTCAGCAGTGTGTTCGCTGTAAGAGGCCGATCACATGGATGTGACTATTGTGAGTCAAAGTTATAGCGCCACCAACTGGCAGCAGGAAGTGTGTCACTTTCAAAATGCTTTTAAATCACCCTCTTATTTTTACCCGATTTGCTTAAAACTTTATGTGTATAATGTAAACACACGGCAGATGTAGACCTGTGAAAGGATTATTGATATCTTAGATACTGTTGCCGTGGTAACGCATCAAACTTTAAGATTCTTTTTTGATGCTTTTGAGACTCTTAGCATACTTGAAATTGCATGAAACTCGACAGACACATCACATTTATTAGCCAGTAGACATGTGCAAAGTTTCAGAAACGGGCGTGGTGCAGGGGCTCAGTAGCGCCACCTTTTGACAAAAGAGGGGGAGTTAGGTCTATACTTTTATCTACAATCTTAAAACTCAGTATGTATATTGTTCATATCGAGCTGGACAACTTTCTAATTTACAGTTATTAGCTCAGACCAACAGGAAGTCAGATATTTTGGTTTGAATGTGGATGTTTTGGAGAATTTTCTCTTCCTCTCTCTCTGACCCTACGTCTCTCCGTGTGTTTGGGGGAGGGGGATTTGTCTGCTGAGTGAGAATGCTTTTATTTTTGTTTTTCAAGGTTTTGGGGCCCTTAACGTGCTCGAAAACTCTTGAAACTTTGCACACAGGTCAGAACCCGCGGCCATCAGGGCCGGGCTGAAGCTGGTACCCGGGCGTGGCAGGGGGGCTCGACAGCGCCCCCTGGAATGCGATTCGAACACTTGTCCATATATCAAACATGCTTGCATGTAATAATATGAAACTCGGTACATATTTAGATCTCATCGGGCCGAACAACTTTCGTGCTCTAAGTTTAACGACAGCTCAACAGGAAGTCAGCTATTATGGGTTGTTTGGAAAATGCATGCTTTTATTTTTTATATACTTCTCCTAGAGAATTAATCCAAACACCACGAAACTCGGTCAGCATGAAGTCAAGACATTGAGGATGCTAAATTGCGGACGGATTTTTGATATCTCGAACGGTTTGGCCGTGGCGAGGAAATGAATTTATGACTAAAAAAGGACACATAAAGTGTGTTATAACTTAGTTAGTTTTACCTACAGTTACAAAACTTGGCGTGTATATTGTTCTCGTCAAGCCGAACAACTTTCTAATTTACAGTCATTATCTCCGACCAACAGAAAGTCAGATATTGTGGTTTGAATGTGGATTCTGAGAATTTTCTCTCCCTCTCTCTGACAGAGAGAGTGTCCCCTGCCATTCTGTCTGTGTGTGTGTGTGTGTCTGTGTGGGGAGGGGGAGAAGGAGGGGAAGGGGGTCTCTTCGGGTGATAGTTTAAACACAAAATCATAAATAGGGCTATACTGCCCTCTTGTGTCCAAAATTATATTTATATATAAATATATTACGTATGTGACTGAGGATGTTGTGTTTTATTGCGAGTGTACACAAATATAAGTAAACAGTTTGCAGTCTGAATGATGTCCTGTATGAAAAAAATGACGGAGTATGTTTCCACTGTTCACACACACACACACACACACACACAGTTCGATCGCGCCCGCGCCTCTCTCTCTCACACACACACACGCGCGCGCACACACACGCACACACACACACAGTTCGATCGCGCCCGCGCCTCTCTCTCTCTCACACACGCACACACACACAGTTCGAACGTGCGCGCCTCTCTCTCTCAAGCTGGAGTGTGTGTGTGCGTGCGAGAGACGCGCTGGCGCGAGCGAACTGTGTGTGTGTGCGTGATCGCGCTGGCGCGATCGAACTGTGTGACAGAGAGAGAGAGGGGCGCGGGCGCGATCGAACTTTGTGTGTGTGTGTGGATGAGTGAGTGAGAGAGAGAGAGAGAGAGAGAGAGAGAGAGAGAGAGAGAGAGAGGGCGCGATCGAACTGTATGTGTGTGTGTGAGTGAGTGAGAGAGAGAGAGGCGCGGACGCGATCGAACTGTGTGTGTGTGAGAGAGAGAGAGAGAGAGAGAGGAGAGAGGGGGGGCGCGGGCGCGATCGAACTGTGTGTGTGTGTGTGTGTGTGAGAGAGAGAGAGAGAGAGGGCGCGATCGAACTGTGTGTGTGAGAGAGAGAGAGAGAGAGAGAGAGAGAGAGGCGCAGAAATCATTTTATACGGAAATCAATTATTTATAATTCAGATGAGAATAAAGTTAGTGTTAATTAAAATTAAGGAACATTTAGTTTTTCTGTTCTGAATATCATTAAAACAGAAAAGGCAGAGACAACATAATGATGAATAATCTTAAGATATTATATCGTATGCTATGTGTTGTGAATACACCCATGTTAAACATTAAAATTTACTTCCATTGCATATCATAGAACACATAAGCGTAAAATATAATTACATTAATAAACCTGTACAAAGACCTCCAGATAAATACTGGGCTTCTATATTTACACATTTAAGTGCTGAAAAACATATTGAGCTATGACATCCTATGACATTAAAAATTATTCTATATTTAAATTATCTCATATATGTGGCTTTTGTGGTTCACGATCATAGGCCCTGTCCCAAATGGCACACTTCATATGAATACTCGGTCTTGTGTACTTATTTCATGTGTCTGTTAAATCCATGAGACCCATGGATGAGGTGTCTCATTTTTCATTTTAGGTTTCAGAAGGTTGCTCACGCATACTTTGTGGTTGATATGTGCCCTCGATGCGCACTTGATGCACCCAAACTGATGCAAGCTCTACAGCACACTTCTTTTCGACAGTCAAAGCAGGGTTACGTTTTTGCACGTCGTGCACAATAACCCTAAAGGCACCAGGGTGGCGGTGCCACCGGCTTCTTTATATATATATATATATATATATATATATATATAAATATAGCTGCGAGCAGCGATGAAGGGCCAAAGCCGGCGGCACCGCCACCCCGGTGCCTTTAGGTAACTAAAGGAACCGGGGTTGCGGTGCCACCGGCTTGGGCCCGTAATCGCTGCTCGCAGCTATATTATTTTTATTAGTATTGCTAAAACTGGGCATAAATGCTTTGCTTTTGGTGTATCCGTCTTTAGAACTTACAGTTGTGGCTTTTACAATGTTCCCTCAGCATTCACCACAAACAACCCTCCACCTTTCCTGTCTTTGACACTGTACACTGTAGCGTATTTCAGTGTTCATGACCCATATTTCAGTGTTCACAGATCAGCCTTGTTTTTCTAACTGCCTCTCGCCATGCGCATGATTACATGTGCGTGAAGATTTGTGGTCATTCAGGTCTTTGTTGAATGTCAAGTTAAATTTTTTCAAAACAATAACAAATTAATGCACTTTTACATGACTGAAAATAGACAAATATAATGCAATTCCAAGTACTGTACAACTGTACAAAGCAAACTGCTCAGAAAAGTTCCACCTGCAGAAGTGAAAATGACACAGGAATGCTGGGTGACACATGAAGTACAGGCACAGCATGAATTCCATTTCAAATGCCTACAGTAAAGTTGCAGGTTCAGGAATATCTTCAGTGAACTGGATTACTGTGTCAACACAGATCTTTGCTGACCATTCCAACAGAGATTACTCTTTAAATGTAGGCTACTGACTAGTGAAGGGCCAGGATGTTCCACCATTCAACTATTTATTTTAAAAGATTGATTAGTTTATTTAGATTTATTTGTACTTTTTGTTTTGACTTTGACATTGACATTTTTGGTGGCAATGCTGTGGTTCTCAACCAGAGGGCCAAGGTCACTCTTTAGACCCTCAGCAAACTTCCAGAGAGGCCCCAATAAGACTTACAAATATTTAAAATGAGTTATTTAGTTAATTTAAATTTACATAATCATTTTAAAAAATGCTAAAAAAATAAAAAATAAATAAAAACATTAAACCAGTGTTTTTGTAACAAGTTTTTTTATTTTATTTTTTATAAATGCAGGGAGTATTACATGGCGTATTATCTCACACTATTTTACTTTTCTTTTTTTTTTTTCAATTACACTAAGGACCAGATTTACTAACAGCTTGCACCAGCGTAAACCCTCTTTTGTCAGGATTTACTTAAAGGACAATTCGGCCAAAAATGAACCTAGGGCTAAATAACACATGGGTACGAGTCGACCATTCTCTGGGATGCGCCGTGCTATGTCCTGGTCGATAGTCACAGCTCAGCTGTGCCTCCGTGTTAGTGTGGGGCTATTTGAGCCTTGTTAGTGGTATTAACTAGCGATTTTTATTTTTACTTATTCGATGCCCCATACACTAGCGTTATAAGCTAATCTGTGGTTAAACTAAAACTAACGTTAAAACTGGGTAAATTCGATTAACATGAAAACACATCCAGAGAACGGTCGACTCGGTACCCATGTGATATTCAGCCCTAGGTTCATTTTTGGCCGGAATTGTCCTTTAAGACAATCAGTAATATATGCATTTGTAGAAGTTTCCCTTCCGCAAAATTTATGAGAAGAGAGTATTTAAATTAATCATGTAAGGTGATTTACTAAGGTTTGCACTAGTCAATTTACTGGTATTTGCGTCATTTAACGTCCAAAAAAAGCACGTCTTAAACCAGATGCTAATTTGTGCTGCTCTTGATAGATTGCGTTGGTCATTATGGAAAGATCCGGCACTTTTTTGGAATTTCGCTCATGCTAATTTGCCCCATTTAGTAAATCTGACTCTATAGTGGTGGATTTTTTAAAATGCCATGTCACTATAAAAACAGTTTAATTTTGTGTCATTTGTGAACGTCCCCTAAGAATTCTGTTTCAGACAACCCACTGACTTGATCATCAAAATACACAGTTTTTTGCACATCCATATTTAGACTATATAGATATATATAGTTCTACATGTAGATATAGAAATTCAGACAGGATCCAGACATGATCCAAAAAACACTGCATAGACTGTATGAATTAAAAATACAATGATGCTACAGAAGTTATTAAGTCAAGTGCAGTGAGAGATTTTCTCTTTGCCTATTGTTGTTTAACATTAATGACACAAACGTCAGCAGGTAAGCTGCTGTCTATTCTCAGCCTTAGACGTCATGCCCATGGACTGTTGGCTGAACGTCTGATGCATAACGCACACAAAATGGGAAACATTTTGGAGTTTTGAAGTCGTCATCTGATTGATTGAGTTCTACAGGATTTTCGGGAGACTGGTGTGTAGCATTGTTTAATGGTCCGCCTGGAAACAAAGCCGTTGTGATGCCAAACCCTCTCATGCAAGAAGAAAGCTGTCGTGTTTAGAACTGTGACAATGAGCGCTTATCAGGATCGATTAAACGCTGGATTTTCAAAAATGTGTTTGTGGTGCCATTGTTGCTATATATTTGCACCACGTTCTTGAATGAATAATTTATTAGATGCATGCCAGTCTGTTATCATAGGGACATCGATTTTAAATTGTTATGCCCCAAAACAAGACACAGAACAAAACAAACTGTGATTGGTTGCTTTACAAGATTGCTTTACATAAGTCCTCTTGGCAGTCCTTGGCCAATTAAATCTGCGATGGAGTCCAGACCTTCTGCCGTCAGCTATGCGATACTAGCTTCTGTCACCTCATGAACGGATCCAATATACTGACAGACATCTGATTTTATCTCAGCTGTTTACATTCACTTAAGAGATCCAACTGTGTTTATGTAAACCTTTGTTTATTTGACAGTTTAAGCGCAATGAGACGTGAAATATGAACTTCCAGTGTGTGTCCCAGAAAAGCACATGTCCAAACAAGTAAAATCTTTTTAAGTTTAAACGGGCAAAGCTTTAATACTTTTGTGATGTGATCGTAACCATGTCTACCGGTATATATGCCCAACCCTACCACTACGGTGCTAAACGTGATGTTAATGTACGTCACACTGTACAGTATGGGACGGGGCATCAGAACTCCGACTGAGATTCTATGATCTCTCAAAGAGGCAGATCGTAAAGACATTTTAATTAGGGATGCTAACGATTATTTGACAACCGATTAATTTTCGATAATAATTTAATCGATAAAACTTGCGTGCTGCTCAAGCAGACACGAGGTGAACTGAAGCGAGTGGGCCGGAGTTATGTTTGGAATTGGGACCATTTTACGTTAAAAGGCTAGAGTTAGACCTTCATGACTATAAGTTTATCGTTCATGATCTAATATTGTGATATCGCACACCCCAACTTCAATTTTAATTCCTATTTTGGAAGGGTATCATTTCACTTTTAATTAAAAGAGACTTCCACTAGTGTTGTCACGAAAAATTGCCATTTATACTGCTATAGACAGTTTTATTATTATCTCGTAATTTTTTAATAATTTGGGTAATTTTGTTGCAATAGCTTACACACAGCACAGGGAGACTTTATTTGAAACTTTTAATTTACAAAAAAGACAAGTAGACGGTTAGTAATGAACAAAAAAAATTAACGAAAGCAAATTGCAAACAATATCACAAATAAAAAGCAATAGAATAAAAAAACATTAAATAAATATGGTTTATGTTTTTCAGGTGGGTTTAACAGTAGTATTCGGGTAAGAAATACTACAGAAATTAAATAAAGTAAAATGAAATAACACTGGATAGTCTTCATTGTAAAAATGAAATACTGATTAATGCTTACAATTAAAGTTACAAAAGTTATTCAGTCAAGAGCAAAGAGTGACCTTTTCTTTGTCTTTTATTCTCTGATTAACATGACAGCAGCAAGTTTATTAGGCTGCTGTCACTTTAAGAGCTTATGCACAGATCCATACTGTTATACAACATGTGTTTTCTTTCTCAACTATTTATATTCCAAAACTTCTGTTCCAGACTGTTTATCTGAATATTCACCAAACCCGGCATTTTGACACAATTTTGTGTGCATTTCACCGTTTAAGCGCAATAAGCCAGGGAAACTAACTAAATTTGCTACTTGCGAGCCGATTGAGAGTCGGCTTTATGTGGGAGCACCACTTCTTTAGATCAGTGGCGCCTACATTACTGATGAAGCAATCAACAATCTTCAAGTCACAAATTAAATTGATTGGAGTCCAGCTATGTACAGGCGATGTCTTGCACATGATTTCAGAAATAAACAACAGTGGCTTGAGAAATTCAACACTTTCTTATCAAAGATTTAAGAAATAATCTAAGCAGATCTGAAAAAAAGGTTCCTTAAAGTGACACACCAATGCCCTTGTTCTCCTCAATTTACATCAATATGATTTCAAACCACATATTTTGTGTTTGTGCCACCATTTCTTTGTTAATACTGACAGATATGTGGGGTTATTCGCCTATGAAATTACCCTGATCACATTACCCCTTTGCATCTTTCATCAATGGGTGGTAGCTGAATGAAAATGGAAATTCACTCTCTGACAGTAGGTGGCGCTTATGGAACAGCAGCAATACAGCATTTTCTCGGAATAGAGATTGGCCAAAATACAATGAAAAACGTGTGTTTGCTCGTGTGTTTAGAGCAAAACCGGCTGATTCCGATTTAGGGCCGGTTGACCGGTGCATCTCTAGCTTTAATAACAAGCACTAAATGCATTTCCCAACTGAAATGTGAAGACAAATGCCAACTGTTTTTTAACAGCCAAAAGTAGAGTAACCAATTGGTAAAACCATGCAATATAGGGGTGAGTAATGATTATTAAAATTTATATTTCTTTTTAATTATTAAAATGAAATGTTGTTCTTTGCCTGAACAAGGTTTTTTTTTGTTGTTTTGCAGTTTTCACTGATGCAAATTCAAAGACCTCATCCTTAAATGTTGATATTATGCAATAAAAATGAAATAAAAATCGAACAAACAAATCGATGTAGTGAGAAATCTTCGTCTGCTTTTCACTTCAGCTGTCAATCGTAGTATCAGGCAGTAAAGCAGTGAAAGATCTTGAGGCAGACGCGACACTTATAGGTGACGTGACGCGCGCTCCATTATGAACAAAAAGAGCAAATAAATATAAGATAAGATGGCAAATAAGAGCAGTATTTTATTGTGCGTTTATACACGTGCATCAATCGGAGTGTCTAGTGGTAGCCTACATGTAAACAGTGAGAGAGGCAGGCGCGACGCAAAGTTGTGACTGGCGCGACAATTAGGTGACGTGCGCTCCATTATGGACAAAAAGAGCAAATAAAATATAAGAAAAGATGGCAAATAAGTTCAGTATTGCACTGTCTGTTTGCACATGTACAAGTAAACAGTGAGAGATCTTGAGATAGGCACGAAGCTAAGTTGTGGTGGTTAAGCTAAGCTAAGCTAAGACGCTTAGGTGGAGCCGAAACGCGCGCTCCATTATGAACAAAAAGTAAGATACTCGAATAAAACGTAAGATAAGATGGCAAACAAGAGCAGTATTTTACTGTCTGTTTGCACACGTCACGTGCATCAAATTGAGTGTCTGGTAGATTTAAACAGTGAGAGATCTTGAGGCAGGCACGACGCTAGGTTGTGGCTGGCGCAACACTTAGTACCTAGGTGTCAAGACTCACGCTCCAGATTAAAACGGCGGAAAAAATATAAAGTGGCAAATAGGTAGGCTAAAGAGTAGAAGTAAACGCGGGATGCATGTCTATCTGTCTATTTGATCATATGCATCAGTCGGAGTGTCAGGTAGCTGTAAGGCAGGTGAAAAGCGTTTAGTTAATGGTGAATACTGACCTATTGTGCGTTCTTGCCCGCAAGCTACAGGGGATATGTGCTGCATTTCGTTTAAAAAACACCGTACTATATTGTGCCCGAGGCAGGCACATGTATCCTTGACGGGTCGAGTGGCAGCTGCCCCTAGCGGTGACGGGTTGAGTGACAGGTCGAGTGGCAGCTGCCCCTGCCACGCAGAAATTTTACCCCTACTGATACATGATGTCAATAAGAGATTCATTGCTAGCTTCAGTGATTCTAATTAGGGCTGAACGATTAATTGCATTTGCGATAATATCGTGATATGATAAAATGCGATTTTCTAATCGCAAAGGCTGCGATTAGACATGCCTACACAGACAGAGAGTAGCGGCGGAGCTGAAAACTATTCAGTTTTTCACGGCTACAGACATGTGCCATACTCATTGAGCACTTTAGTCTGTGTGGTGTGTTGCTGTTACTGACTGCAGATAATCAAGATGTTCAGCCAGTTTTAATTTAAAAGTGTATATATTATTATTTTATTTTTTTTGGTATTTTTTACAATTGTTATTGTGTTAACTTTGATTTAAATATTTTCAAAGATGCACAGGCAGGTATTTGCTCTCCTTTATTTTTCTGCACTTTGTGTGTAATGTTACTGACTGGAGAGATCAGGAAGATGTGTGTATATTTTTTATTATTTATTTAATTTAAAGTTTTGGAGTATAAATGCAAAACAATAGACCTGCCACCAGCGGCTCGAGAATAGGCTATATTTAAACTTCTCATAATAACATAAAAGGTCCTTAATGTCGTGTTTTGCGCCATTGCTGTCAAACAAACTAAAATCGAAAGAGTGATAAGGCTTTGTGTCCTTATCAAATCAGATTGTCTGACTGTGCTGCGTAAAGAGAAGTGCACATTTGGCTCACGCGATCAGCAGTGCACAGCTCAGTTCACAGTAAATGAATGCGGTGAACTCCATCTGTACATGTGCTGAGTTTAGCGTGCATTTGGGAACTTAACGGCCACCAGTTACGCATTATTTTCACATTTGCATAGTTGACAATTACAGCATTTCACTAGATTTGTAATGAGACGCGTTTTGTAAACTTGTTTTCCACCAAAATAAAAGCTTGACTGCAGTTTCTGTCAAAATAAAAGCTTACGTGTTTATCTCTTTCAAGTATAGAAATTAAAGCAAAACTAATTATGAAGTTTTTTTTTTTTTTTTCAGTGCATTTGTTTTACAATATATGGCTATTACTGTCATATGAATATTATTATTATTATTATTATTATTGTGTAGTGTAATGTCATTATGTTAATAGTTTTGTAGTATACTTAGTATGAAATAATCGTAGGCTATTTTAAATACATGTTGGTAAAGGTTTTTTTTCACTAGGGCATACACGATTTATTTATTTTTTTTCAGATGTTTACATTCACATAAGATAAACTGTTTATGTGAACTTTGTGCGTTTTTGACATTTTAAATGCAATAAGTATCACATTTAATTTGACTGTGTGATGGACAATTAAGAATCAAAATCACTGAGCATCTGAAATTAGTGAGGATTCTCTAGTAAAGTGCAAATGTAATGTGTAGCAACGGCTCCACCATAACAAGAATAGCAATGTACAGTGAGACATTTAAGACTATTTACAAGTCATTACTTTTACAAATAATGGAATTTAAAAATGACATAACTGTATTTTGCACGTATCTATTTTGACATGCCATATTTTTATCACGCATTAGTATCACTATGGCAATTGCAATTTCGAGAGTGAATCCTCCATTTATAGGTAGATGTCACTTCCAAAACTTTACAGCATGTAATTGGCCACCGGTTCTCTTTGCAGCATGAAAAACAATACATTTTTTCAATAGATTATAGCTATGTAGCCCCAAAAGCGTGAAAGAGTGCTCACTTACAATCATTAAAAAGCTGTCACTCATCTCAGTTCGCGATCTCACAACGTTCCACTAAAATCAATAAAGTTGTCTATGTCTACACTGCATAATGAATCTCTTACTTACATTGTGTATTTGTTTGTTAATGAGATGATTCACGAGAGCGAGCAGAACTCATCACTGAACAAAAACTCAGATTTTTGAGTGGATTTAACAAACACCACTGATTGGACATTGTGTTCAAGAGAGAACGTGATTGGCTACATTTCTCCTGGCTGCAATAACACACTGTAAAAATAGGAACATTTCACGTTCTCAAAATGAGTGTTTCGCCAATAATATTATATTGTTACAGTATCAACTGAGGGTCCTGTTGGTTTTGTTTCAGAGTGCTTATATTTAAATTTGACTTTGTGATGTTTTTTTAGCCATGTTTTAATTTGTTTAACAAAAAAATATTTTTGTGATCAAACATTAATTGGCGGACCCCCTGCAGTACCGCTGCAGACCAGGGGTCCCCTTGTTTTAGAGCATTAACTCAAAATTGGATCCCCTTACACAGAGATACAGTAACAGGAAGTTGTATGACATTGGAATGTTTTTTTCTTTTGTATTTCTATATGTCCCTTTAAAAATGTCATAAACCTGTCCATATGGTTTTCCTGTTCCCCCCTGTACTCTGCCTAGTGCTGCTGTCAATGGTTCAGAAGCTCTATTCTGAGGAAAGACATGACTGAACATATTTCTCACAGAGCAGAAGTAATCAATTCCTCAAACTTAAGCATGTGACTGGCAAACTCCAAGATATCAGCACAAGGGACACAATTGTCACACAAACACACCCGATCTCTGGAACAAACAACAGCACAAAATTGTCTGTCACATTGTAATTAGTTTATTCTAACTCTTAATTAGCAAACACTATCTCTTACTATCACCTCATCTTCAGGGTTTGAAATCAACTTTTTCACTCAAGACAATTTGGCAACTTTTTTTTTTTACCAATCATTCAGAATTTCTACTAGCTAAAACAAAAATACTTACTAGAATTAACTAAGAAAATTGCCTTTCAAAGTGACAGCTTAGATTTAAATATATTTATTATAAAATCAAAATCTGAATCTTATACCTGTGGGGTGAAATTTCAAACAGTGTTTTTGTGCCCTTGAAGGGCAATGCAGGAAAACATGTTTATTTTGTTTGAAACTCAAGTACAGATCACTCCAAAATGGCAAACACCCTGAAGATTAGTAGACAGGCTGTCAATTCATAAAGTGATGAGTTCCATTACACGAGAGTAGATGTTAAAACTTCATGCTGATTTGTACTCGGCTTTCGCCAAGATAAGCACCAACTAAGACATAGCTTTACAGTAACCTATGCTTCTCCATCCATTTACGCTTCTTTCCATATGGTGATGTAACTCTCCTTTTGTCTAGTGTTAACACGCGTCAGCACACACAACGGCTGCAACCACAGTGCGGTCCCCCCATGACAACCGTCTGGATTGAGCTGAGTAGGGGACATCTCTAGGGTCTTCAAGTGGGCACCTTCCGTCCTCAGTGTTTCGTCGACTAGCCCACGACACCTCAAGAGGGCTCGACAGTGACTCTGGCGTCCCAGAGTCACCCCCCTCCGTCCCCCACTCAACTCAGCCCAGCTTACTGACCTCTACATCCCTCCTGCTGCTGAGACCTAACCACAATCTCACAATCTCTCCACAACCCAACCATACGCGCCAACCCGTTTGACTAAGGCTGTCGAGCCCCACTGGTGCGTTAATATGCAGTTTCAGTGGCAACGGTTCCGTATGGCATACCACCTACCGCAAAACACAATATCTGCCCAACCACCCGTCATTCACGCAATATACACAGGAACGTAATGACTGTAAATACTATACAACCTATACAAATAAACCAACAGACTCTTCAAGTTTTCAAGAATTCTACGAAACCGTAGCATGGCGGCCTGTACACAGCCAGCTAGAATCTTTCCGTCTCAACCACAGCCAGTTGCTGCTCCTTTCTGCTGCTTCAGATAAGTTCTTTACTGTGCGACGCAACTCTTGGCCACTGAATCCGACGTCTCTGAGGAACCGGGTTGTAGAGTGTGCCACAAAACCTCGACAACCCACTTCCACTGGATAAACCTGGACTCTCCATCCTCGCTGTTCTGCTTCAGTGGCCAGATGAGCATACCGCAGTTTCATCCTCTCATATGCCTCATCTACCGCATCCTCCCATGGCACTGTTAACTCTATCAGTTGAACAATGCGTGCTGATCCAGACCACAAAACAATATCTGGTCGTAGGTTAGTGGTGGCAATCTCAGGTGGAAAAATAAGCCGTTGATCAAGATCAGCCAGCATCTTCCAGTCCCTAGCAGCTTCCAGTTGTCCTGGGCGAGAATTGGTGTTAGCACCTTTTCTTGGTGGTTGCTCGCCTGGGCGGAGGAATATTGTCTTCTGCGTGTAATGTTTTGCTAGAACAGGCGGCAACTTATTGGTCATACTACGCTTGCCTTCCAATGCTAAAGCCAAACATCGCAATACTTGGTCATGGCGCCAAGTAAACCGACCTTGGCTAAGAGCCACCTTACATCCTGTCAAAATGTGCCTTAATGTGGCAGGTGATGAACACAAAGGACAAGAGGGATCCTCTCCTACCCAGAGGTTTAGGTTCTGCGGTGATGGGAGAACATCATATGTTGACCTAATAAGGAAACTGATCCTACTCTCTTCCATTGACCAAAGGTCTTGCCAGCCCATTTTGCGTTGTTCCACACTCTCCCATCTCATCCACTCTCCCTGCTTGGCCTGGGAAATGGCCTTTATACATCTCATCCTCTCCTCCTGCTTTCGCACCTCGTTGACTACCAGCTTCCTCCTTTGAGCTGGGCCTGCCTTGTGCCATTTAGGAGGAGCTAAACTGAGCCCAAAACCCCCTCTTCCATGCTGTACCTGTCCCACGATATCCCCAATTTGAAGGTCAGCCTTTGCCTCTACTACAGATTTCTTTGCTGACCACTTTCTACCAGGTTTTTACCACAGGAGCTGCCTCCCTTACACATTTGTCGCGTGACTCTGCTAAAGTCATTTCCAGTCTGACCTTGGCACACTTAAACTCCTCGGTTAAAGCAGAGACTGGCAGCTGCAATACTCCTTTACTATAAAGTCCCACTCTGCTGAGGCAGCGTGGAACTCCCAACCATTTCCTGATGTATGAACTTATTAACGCTTCCAGCTTATCCACTGTTGTCAAAGAAACCTCGTACACAGTCAGTGGCCACAGCAACCTTGGCAGTAGACCAAACTGAAAGCACCAGAGTTTTAGTTTGCCTGGTAGAGCACAGCTGTTTATGCTCTTCAACCCTTCCACTGCTTGTCGTCTAACTTCTCCCACTCGAACTCTGTCCTTTAGATCCCCATCGTACCATCTCCCAAGACTCTTCACTGGCTTCTCAGAAACTGTTGGTATTGCCTCACCATTAATGAAGAATGTTTTATCTACTACCTTTCCTTTAACTATCGAGATGCTCCTTGATTTAGAGGGCTTAAATTGCATTCGTGCCCATTCAATATTATCTGTTAACTTCCCCAATAACCGATTAGTGCAGGCTACTGTTGTAGTCATGGTTGTCATGTCATCCATGTATGCTCTGATTGGTGGTAGTCGCATCCCAGAAGCCAAGCGCTCTCCTCCTACTACCCATCTTGATGCCCTAATGATTACTTCCATTGCCATGGTAAAAGCCAGTGGAGAAATGGTGCATCCTGCCATTATTCCAACCTCTAAGCATTGCCATGCGGTGCTGAATTTTGGAGTTGAGAAACTAAATTGCAAATCTCCAAAATAGGCTTTCACTAAATTTGTTATTGACATTGGTACTCTGAAAAAATCAAATGCTGCCCAAAGAAGCTCATGTGGCACTGAACCATATGCATTAGCCAAATCCAGGAATGTCACATGGAGCTCCTTCCTCTCCTTTTTAGCTGATTGAATTCGTTGCCAGATAACATTGATGTGTTCTAAGCATCCTGAGAACCCTGGAATGCCCGCTTTTTGAACTGAAGTGTCAATGAAGCCATTCTTTAATAGGTAGGTTGACAATCTCTGCGCAATAATGCTGAAGAAAATCTTACCTTCGACGTTTAATAGTGAAATAGGACGAAACTGACTGATGCTTGTAGCATCTTTTTCTTTAGGTATAAAGACTCCACCTGCTCGGCGCCATGCTCTAGGTACAACCTGCTTTTCCCATGCCACTTTTATCAATTTCCACAGAATTCGTAGAACTCCTGAAGCACTCTTGTACACTCTGTACGGAACTCCATTAGGCCCCTGAGATGATGAAGCCCTTGCCTTTCTCACAACCTGCTCCATCTCTTTCCACTTAGGTGCACAGACCTCCATTTGGTATTCTGGTGGATTGATAGGTGGGATATCTGACGGAACTGACATAGGCTCATGCCTTTTTGCATCTGTATGCGTTTCCTCCAAATATCTCTCTAGCTCAACCCTAGATGCTTTTAAAGTGCCATTCTTCTCACTGGTAAATAACTTCTTTACGAATTTGAATGGGTCTTTATAGAAATTAGCCCTCGCACGCTCCTTCTTTTTGTAGCGTTTCCGTAGGCGCTCAGCTCTGCGTAAAGTTGCAAGCTTATCTTTTATGGCCCTTTGTAAGAGATTGAGTCCCTCCTTCTGACTTTGTTCTGCTTTTTTCCATTGCTTCCTCAGCTGTCTCCTTTCTCTAACTAACCCTTCAATTTTCTGCTGCCGTCTAGATACAGCAGGAGTAGTTTGTACTTTTTCCTTCCTTTTTTCCACACCAAACCTCTCACTTCCATATGCGTAAATGATGTCCCCAAATTTATCCAGCTTCTTTTCAACTGTACCAGTTAAACTTTCCAATGCAAAGCATAGATCTGTGTTTACCGTGTCCCATGCAGTTTTCTCACAAGCTCTTGGCCATCTAACTCCAGGCCTATGCCCGTTGAGGTTCTTTTCTCTCTTATGCTGGTTAGTCTGACCAGGTTCACAAGTATCAATGTGTTCATCACTAACTGTGCAAACCCTCATCTCCTCTATGACAGGGGTACTGATATCCTGCGAACTGTGGTTTGCTTCCTGTCGCTGGATTTCATTCGACTGACTTGACTGACTTCGTAAGAAGTACTGATCAATGCGAGGCCCTTGTCCCTTCTCCCTCAAGCATTTCATTTTCCCTTGATGAATCTTCAACCCCCTGACCGTTGTCGCCTTGCTCCAGCCACAGACACAAGCTTGGAGTTCAATGACTTTGCTAACTGCAGAACCTGAACTAGATCAGTTGTTTCTTCACAAAAGTAGTAAAGCCTCTACTCCAATAACATGCATTCAAAAAAGCCAACCCGTTCTCATTCCCAAGGCGTCCGATAATGATAGTGAAAATCATGCCCCAATATATCATATGATATTCCCATGCCCTTTGATTCAGTATATTGATGGCAAATGTTTACATGGACACTTATAATCGGATTGACGGCTCAATCGGACTAAAAAACCTTCATGTAAACACCTTAATCGAACCGAATGAGCTCGATCCGATTGAAATTTAGATCCGATTGAAAGGGGTGGTTTACTCCTTTTGTAATCCGATCGAGAGAACATGTAAACACTTGATCGGATTGAAAACCGAAACTAAAAGGACTGCGCATGTGCAAAGACGTTGAAATAGCGTAATGACGTATGACGCACAGAACGAGCTGTTCTTCCTGTTGAATAAAGTGAATATAAAATGAGTGTTCCGTTATTAAAAAATTCTCATTTCACTCAGCGTCTGTGAAGTGAAGCAGGACAATGTCCCACCAGTGCTTGTTTAAGATTATCATCCATAGACGACTAGTTTTGGGCGCGGGGTTTTACTGCGTGATCAATATAAGCAGCACGGCAAAGCGGTTCATGCTCATCGTCTCCAAATCATGACCAGAGATGGATAAATATTAAGTCTGCTGTTTAAAAAAAATAAAGAACCAATAGAGGAGAATAGTTATGCAATAGAGGAGAATAGTTATGCGCGAACAGCGGCATATTCGTGCAGTGTGCGCATGTCAAAAAATCAATTCCGATTTGAATCTTGTGACATATAAACGCGCACATCAACCCGATTACTTTATTTATCGTTCATGTAAACACCGTGTTCGGATTCATCAATCGGATTGATTTCATTCCGACTGAACCATGTAAAAGCAGCTACTATGCAGCAGGTTAAGCAGCAGCATCTCAATAAAAACAGTAAAGGGCACCTTTGGCTCCTGTGTAGTGAAACAAACATAATTTATGAACCATAACCTGCCAAATTGGATTTTAAGTTGATCATGGATGATTATCAACAACATTTAGCAGATTAGCGAATGTTAATTTTATCCACAATTATAACCAAAAAACCTCTTTTGATGGTTCCTTCATATAAAAACTCATAAAGCCCTCTTAAAGCCATTTCTTAAATGACAGTTCATATGAATTGTAGGATATCAGATATGATCTTACCTGTGTTTTTCCAGCTCATTGTGTGATGACCTGAATGGGGAATAAATAGAAACATAGATGAGCATGTAAACCTCTTTAACAAAGCATATAAAAAAGGGGCAGAAGTGGAGAACTCTGTAGCTCTGAACAACTGCTATAGGATGTTTATATAATGATAGTGATGCTGTTACAATCTACTGTGGCAAAATAAAGCGGTGTGAAATAGTGGTGATGTTCGTTATGAAATTATGTGGTCCAAAAGGAACATCAAAGAGCTGCATGTGTCTGTTAGCACACATGTGCACTTGGTCAAGATGTTGTCTATTGACAAAATTAACAAAAATGCCCTTGTTGTATAAATATTCAATAAATTATCATTGCACCGGAAGGTAATGCAACACATTTTGAGTTTAAATAAATCTATGAATAAATGAATGATATGCTTTTGATGTCCCTTCCCACTCCACATGCTATGCTCCTAATTCTATATTATAGACAAAACACAATAATTTTGCATTCCCTTACTGTGTCTATTAGGCCAAGATCACTGTAAGTAAGGCGCCAACAGCATGCATTCAATGACGCAGAGGAAATTCAGCACACTACAACACATTGCTATTTTAGTCCAGGGTATGAATGCTGGTGTGTACGATAGGGCAATTACATGTTCTCCAAACAAACAAACAAAACAGAGAGATTATACTCAATGCAAGATAGAAACAAAATATATGGGTCATAGCATCAGTTGTTTATTGTATGTCGAAGCTGCAGTGTGCACTTTCTGCACGACTAGATTAACCATGTGGGACTGCAAAAATAATGATTTTACCTCTCCCTTAATGTGGAGGGGTATCCCTGAGTATGCATAATGAAATTAATGCAAATGACAGGTATGAGGCTGCATAGCAAAAGATGCTATAAGCTATGTTCATTATATAAAAACATTAGCGTGACCAGACATGGGCAGTATTTCAATTAAATGTATTTTAAATACGTATTTAATTACTTTAGTGTATTTTGTAATTTGTATTTTGCAGGTGTGGAAAAAATAAAATGTAGTTTGTAACAAAATATTTTGAGGGAGTGTATTTAGAGTATTTCAAATACTTAAATACTTAAGAAAAATCACCATAGTAAATGATTTTGCCATAGTTCGGTCTGATGTTGGCAATGGCAATGTCCAGGTTAGATGCACGAAAATCACGTGATACCCTGTAGACCGGGCTCCCTCCAAGAAGTAAATGAGTTTTGAACACAGGAGAAGAAGTGGCGCTGCTCCTCTTAAAAACGGCATTAAAGGTGGTATCAGCGATTTCAGTCCCAAAAAAGGCCGAAACATAAATTATCACATTCATCTAATTTTTCCTAGCGATCCGCTAGCTGCCCGCCCCATATGCATGCCGTCCAAAAAACGCGTCTCTGTAGGCAGCCTAGTCTCTGAGATCTGCACACAAAAACAATGGGTTTCACCAACCACCAAAACCTAAATAAACAGTGTTCCAACCAATAGTGATGGGGACGAGACCGCCTATGCGGAGTCCGAGTCAAGACCGAGTCTTTGAAGGGTCGAGTCCGAGTCGAGACCGAGTCCGTTGGTTTTCAAATACAGTCGAGTCCGAGTCAAGACCGAGTCTTTGAGGAAGCAAGTCCGAGTCGAGATTTTGTCTTGACATGTCAGTTTTGATATTCATGATTTAATATCACCCCAGTTAATAATCAACAGTTAGGCCTACAGACTAAGCTAGATTGGGAATTGTTTAGAGGAGCAGTCTTAACGTCTTAATATGGACTATGCTTTTACTAGTGATGGGGACGAGACCGCCTATGCCGAGTCCGAGTCAAGACCGAGTCTTTGAAGGGTCGAGTCCGAGTCAAGACCGAGTCTTTGAAGGGTCGAGTCCGAGTCGAGACCGAGTCTTTGAAGGGTCGAGTCCGAGTCGAGACCGAGTCTTTGAAGGGTCGAGTCCGAGTCGAGACCGAGTCTTTGAAGGGTCGAGTCCGAGTCAAGACCGAGTCTTTGAAGGGTCGAGTCCGAGTCAAGACCGAGTCTTTGAAGGGTCGAGTCCGAGTCGAGACCGAGTCTTTGAAGGGTCGAGTCCGAGTCGAGACCGAGTCTTTGAAGGGTCGAGTCCGAGTCAAGACCGAGTCTTTGAAGGGTCGAGTCCGAGTCGAGACCGAGTCTTTGAAGGGTCGAGTCCGAGACGAGTCCGAGAAAGCAGAAATCGGTCTCGAGACCCGAGTACTACATCACTACCAACCAATCACCGACAGGGGGTGGGTGTTGTGAGGTTTTGCGCTCGTGCACGGCTGCACGCGAAGTCAGAGCAAAACACCCCCTGTCGGGGGTGTTGTCATTCATAAAAGGACATCATAGGCCCTACCTATTATGAAACAGCGCGTCTGTCGTAACTCCACTGAAATCACAATATAAACGTATTACATATGAGAACTATTGATCGATTTTGTATAAAACTACCACACCATTGATGTGAACTTAGCTATACATGCCATTTATGTCAGAGGGAGCTATTTCAGGCCCTGTAGAGATTTAGTGAAATGCCCATACTTTTTTATTTAGCTACTTCGCCATTTTGAATTTACACATTTATCATATTTGTGTTATTGCTACTATTTGTGTTATAGACCTTTCAGTAATAAAAAAAAGACTTAAGATTATTGTGGGAGTATTTTTGTATTTTCAAAATACTAATTACTTGTATTTTATTTAAATACATTTTTCACATCAGTATTTTGTATTTTATTTTGTTACATTTCATGAGCCAGTATTTGTATTTTGTAACAAAATAGTTTTTGATGTATTTGTGCCCACCTCTGAGCGTGACTAAAAATACAGGCACAAGGCTAACGCAGAATACATGGTGTTGGGAGAAAAAAAAGATTTAACATTACACTACTGAAAGTCCACACTTTCATCAGATGTTTTTGTAATCTGGGAATCAATTAGAAAAGTATAGTATGTAAATTTTGGTAAAAAGTAAAAATCACAAATTTCCTGGATATCCCATAGATTTCCCCTTTTCAGTGCTTTCTATGCATATGTGGGGGAAGGGCAGCACACTAGGCTCCTGCTGTTCTCTTATGAGAGGTTCTCTCGTATTGCGTAAGTTAGCTTACGCTACGTAAGTTAGCTTACGCTACAGGGAAAGATTCATCTTCTCGAGATATTGAAGCCAAAAAATTATCCTTAATTTTGTATTAATTGTCAACGCAGTGCAGCAGCTAGCAGACCTAGAGCAGGCTGTCTAGCGTGCTCATAGGCTGCCCTGCGGGAACTGCAGCAGCCTACCACTGAGCCCGACGTGACGTCACGTCCAATGAAGGGCGCTCGCGCCTTCACAGCGTCAAAGCCCGCCAGAAAGGGCGTGGCTTAGCGTATACAAACAGGGGCTCGTAGGCTGTATTCTCTGATTTTCACCTCTTCAGCGAAGCTCTTCGCATCGCTGGATCTAGAGAGAGAAGCCGCCGCCGTCGAAGAAGCGACTAGCCAGCTTAGGACAGCGCCTGAAGAAGCCGGCCGTCTTCGCCACCTTCAGCCATCCGTGCGAGCTACGCTATCCGGCGACATATCCTTTTACCTTGCTAAACCATTCTAAAAGAGCAGCGAGTGTCTTTTTTAAGATGCCTCGCACTTCCTGCGGCTCGTGCCGCTCAGCCTGTGGCCACAGCGACGCGCTCGCCGGAGAACCTCCCTCGAGCCTCGCTTTCGCCTTCCCCGCCTCCCCTCAACGACGCGCAGCTGCCGCTCACGAGCCTCACTGCCGTCGCATCTGAGGATGAGGCCGAGAAACGAGCACGCGGCTAGCTCTCTTTACGTTACAAGAGAGCTACCCCGCCCTCGTGTCCCTGTTCGCGCGTCATGCAGAGCCCTCTCGAGCTCTCTGCATGACCCGGACGGGCATCATCTGTGTCACATGTAGGTCCCGTGCCCACTACTTGTGCGCGCGCCCTCATACAAAACTGTTCCCAGTTCTGCTCGACCAACGAGCACGCGGCTAGCTCTCTTTACGTTACAAGAGAGCTACCCCGCCCTCGCGTCGCCGTTCGCGCGTCATGCAGAGCCCTCTCGAGCTCTCTGCATGACCCGGACGGGCATCAACATACGCAACGTACTGGATGCGTGGTAAGAGCAAATTTTATACAGTTCTGCTCGACCAACGAGCACGCGGCTAGCTCTCTTTACGTTACAAGAGAGCTACCCCGCCCTCGCGTCCCCGTTCGCGCGTCATGCAGAGCCCTCTCGAGCTCTCTGCATGACCCGGACGGGCTTACGCGCCGCCGTCGAAATGTCTCGCCCTGTCAGTCCCCTTAGATAAGGCTACTGCAGCGGTGTATTTGGCAGCCAACGAGCCGGTAATGCAACCCGCTCGCCTGCACACATCCGCCGTTCTCGCGGCGACCCAGAGAAATCTCAAGTGAGTATAATGTCAGGTTAAGAATGTAAGTTACGTGCCCGCTCACGAGCGCTCACGCTTACTATCAGACACATCGCCTCCAAAAAGAGTATAATGTCTGGTCCGGCTCACGCCGTCAGCGCAGAAAAGCCGCTCGAGTGCTGAATGTAAGAAATGTGCCCACTCTCTGCCCGCTCTGTTACACGAAAAAAAAAAAAAAAAAAAAAAAAAAAAAAAGCAGGTTATGAATGCAAGTCTCGTGCCCGCCAGAGAGCGTTCACGCTTACTAACACAACCTCTCCCCGGGCGCCGCCCGCGCGTTTAAGTGTTATCACAAAACGCAGGACATTAATAAGACGCTCCCCATCCATTACGATCGGGGCGTCAAATACACTTGTAAGTCTTGTGCCCGCGCACACGCGCTCGCGCTTACAGGAAGCTTTTCCGCTCACAGCACTGCTCGCGCGTCAAAAAGTGAAAAGAAAATGTTCCCCATCCCTTATGATTGGGACATCTCACATAAATCAGCCGGTTTTGGGTTTCAGCGAGCAGCCATTGCCCGGAACCGAGAGCGCGCGCGCCGCGCTTTCAGCCCCGGTTCAGTTTCACAAGCCCGCAAATGGCGGCGATCTGAACCCGGAGGCCATTTGCCCCCTAGCGGCTCACATAGCTGCGTGGGAAACTATCCCAGGGATTTCAGAATGGGTGCTGAGCACAATAAAGCAGGGCTATACACTTCAATTCATTCGCCGTTCCCCGCGCTTCAAGCCCGGACCGCGACGATAGTGAATGCAGAAGTAGCACACCTACTTCACGCAGAAATAGCAAAGTTGCTGTGCAAAGGGGCTATAGAAAAGGTACCGCCTTCCCTGAGCGAGTCAGGCTTTTACAGCCGATATTTTCTCGTACCCAAGAAGGACGGAGCCTTCAGACCTATCCTAGTTCTGAGACATTTGAACAAAGTGCTTGCGAAAAGACCGTTCAAAATGCTTACGACCAGGAAAATCCTCGCGCACGTTCGCCCGAGGGACTGGTTTATTTCTCTAGATCTGAAGGATGCCTATTTTCAGATTCAGATAATACCCCGTCACAGACAATTTTTGAGATTCGCCTTCGACGGTCAGGTATATCAATACACCGTCCTGCCGTTCGGCCTGTCCCTAGCACCCCGTACATTTACAAAGTGCATGGACGTGGCGATCGCCCCCCTGAGAAGTCAGGGGCTGCGAATAATGAACTATCTGGACGATTGGCTGATATTGGCACAGTCAGAGACAGAACTGCTATCTCACAGAACAGTGCTTCTCAGTCACCTGGAAAGCTTGGGTCTCACGGTCAACTGGACCAAGAGCTCATTACTGCCCAGCCAGTCAATTTCCTTTTTAGGAATAGAACTGGACTCGGTGACCATGACGGCTCGTTTATCGACACAGCGCGCGCGCCGTGTTCGCCACCTAGCCGCATCTTTCCAGAAGGGCAGCTTTCTCCCTTTGAAGACATTTCAAAGGATGTTGGGCTGTATGGCATCAGCTGCAGCGGTGCTTCAGCTGGGCCTACTGCGCATGCGCCCGCTCCAACGCTGGTTGAATGCTTGCGCGTCCCGCCGAGCCTGGGTTTCTGGCGGCCAGAAAATCAGAGCGACTCAGACCTGCATAGCGGCTCTGCAGCCCTGGTTAGTAGCCGACTGGTACCAGCAGGGAGTAATGATGGGAACCATCTCTTATCGGAAAGTCATTTCGACAGACGCGTCCAACTCGGGTTGGGGCGCGCTGTTCGAGGGCAGACCGGTCTTCGGCCAGTGGTCAGACCAAGAGAAGTGTTTTCACATAAACTGTCTGGAGATGATAGCGGTCGAGAACACGCTGAAGCGCTTCCTCCCGTTCATACAGGACCAACATGTTCTTGTCCGCTCAGACAACACGTCTGTGGTATCCTATGTAAACCGTCAGGGCGGTGTCAGATCCAGAAATCTCTGCGATCTGACGGAGCGCCTCCTCACGTGGTCTCAGCATCACCTGCGCTCGCTGAGGGCGGCGCATGTGCCTGGCCATTTGAACGAGGGCCCAGACAAACTGTCCAGGGACAATGTTCCCCCAGGGGAATGGTCCCTGCACCCCCAAACAGTCCAGAAATTATGGCGCCTATTCGGCAAAGCGGAAGTCGACCTATTTGCGTCAAAGGACAACGCTCACTGCCCAATGTTCTTTTCGAAGAACGAGGACGCGCTGGCCCAAGTCTGGTCCAGCCGCCCTCTGTATGCCTTCCCTCCGATCTCTCTGTTACCGCAGGTAATCAAGAGAATCAGGGAAACGCGCCACTCGGTGCTCCTCATAGCCCCGCGCTGGGAGAATCAGATTTGGTTCCCGGAGCTGACGCGGCTGTCACTAACAGCCCCGTGGCCGATTCCGGTGAGAACGGATCTCCTCTCGCAAGCTAGCGGCTCGATCTGGCATCCCCATCCAGAGCGCTGGTCTCTGCACGCGTGGGTGATCAACGGGTACCCGCTGCCCTGCCAGAAGGAGTGATGAACACAATCACGCAGTCTAGAGCTCCCTCTACTAGAAAGCTTTACGCGCCTAAATGGTCTGTGTTCTCCAAATGGTGCACCGACAGAAACCTGGACCCACGGACGTGTGGGGTCTCGCGGCTGCTCTGTTTCCTACAGGAGCTGTTGGATAAGGGGAGATCCCCATCCACGCTCAAAGTCTATGTGACGGCCGTTGCTGCGTTCGCTGAGTCGACGCGCGGCCAGTTACTAGGAAAAAACGAGCTTGTCATCCGCTTCCTTAGAGGAGCCAGAAGGATGTACCCTCCGCGCCCCCCGTCGGTTCCTATGTGGGATCTTTCATTGGTCCTCGAGGCCCTGAAAGCTTTCCCCTTTGAACCACTAGACTCCGTGGAGTTAAAGTACCTATCACTCAAAACCGTTTCCTGACAGCACTGTCATCAGTGAAACGTGTGGGGGATTTACACGCGCTGTCTGTCAGCGCTGCGTGTCTCGAGTTTGGGCCAAATGACTCAAAAGTCATCCTCAAACCTAGATATGGCTATGTTCCTAAAGTGATTGGCACTCCATTCAGAGCGCAGGTCATTTCGCTTTCGGCTCTGCCTTCATCCGATAGTGAGAGCGACGTTAATCTCCTCTGCCCAGTCAAGGTGCTGAGGACTTACACTGCGCGCTCCGCCCTTTTCAGGCGCTCGGAGCAGCTTTTCGTTTCGTTTGGTGGGCGCACCAAGGGTCTCGCCGCCTCGAAACAGAGCTTATCCAGATGGATTGTGGACGCTATAGCAGCCGCTTACGCGTCGACAGGTCTGCAATGCCCCCTGGGCATCAGGGCTCATTCCACCAGAGGCATGGCCTCATCGTGGGAATGGTCCAGCGGAATTTCTATTCATGACATATGTGTGGCGGCGGGCTGGTCCTCCCCGTCCACCTTTGTCAGGTTTTATAACCAAGAAAGTTCCCGCTCTGCAGGCAAAACTTCTGTCAGTTTAAGTGAGATGTACGTTCTGTCCAGATAGGCTCGTGCGCAGGCTACTCTCACGCATACTAGCTCTTCTGGTTGAGCTGCACTATTGGGTATGTGCTATATGCTTATGCAGACCGGCGACGCCGCTCTGTATTCCCTATGAGTGCTTATGTACAAGTGCTGGCCCGCGTTGCTAGCCGCCTTATTTTCCTACTTATCTGGGTTCCCCGGAAAAGCCCTGGGACTCATTGTGGATGCTTGGCGCGCACGGCGTTGACAAAGGGTTCCCGTAGCGTAAGCTAACTTACGCAATACGAGAGAACCTCTCGTAAGAGAACGTATCGGTTACCTAACGTAACCTCGGTTCTCTCTAGATGAGGGAACGAGTATTGCGTAACCTGCCGTGCTCGCGCCACGAGCGTTTTTCGCTTCAGTCGATGAAAACCTGAGAATACAGCCTACGAGCCCTGTTTGTATACGCTAAGCCACGCCCTTTCTGGCGGGCTTTGACGCTGTGAAGGTGCGAACGCCCTTCATTGGACGTGACGTCACGTCGGGCTCAGTGGTAGGCTGCTGCAGTTCCCGCAGGGCAGCCTATGAGCACGCTAGACAGCCTGCTCTAGGTCTGCTAGCTGCTGCACTGCGTTGACAATTAATACAAAATTAAGGATAATTTTTTGGCTTCAATATCTCGAGAAGATGAATCTTTCCCCGTAGCGTAAGCTAACTTACGTAGCGTAAGCTAACTTACGCAATACTCGTTCCCTCATCTAGAGAGAACCGAGGTTACGTTAGGTAACCGATACGTTTTGCTTTGACATTGAAAGGAAAGGGGAATAATGCAGCAAAACAGATCCAGGGGTCAACTCTCCAG
Source organism: Gila robusta (assembly GCA_030770095.1). Taxonomy (NCBI): domain Eukaryota; kingdom Metazoa; phylum Chordata; class Actinopteri; order Cypriniformes; family Leuciscidae; genus Gila; species Gila robusta. The sequence continues at coordinate 48,840 of JAVALU010000210.1, forward strand.
CAGCAGACTTGAGTCTATTCACACCACACCCAACAGTGAGAGGTTAACCACACCTTATCTACACTACTACAAGCCCACTGTCTATGACATAGCCTATGCATGTGTCACATTAATGCTCATATTTAATAAAGTCAATAAAATTGCAACTTGTGAGAAAAACATTACTTCTGAAGTCACTGTTTGTTTTCAGTGTGCAAGAATGCATGATCAAAAAATGGTTGACAAATAATTTTAAGCATGCAAACTAGTGTTTTAAGCTACTTCCCGTATATATTACAAATCCTTAAAAATGTACTGACGTTGGCAGTAGTGTTTGAACAAATAGTTTTTGTTCATGAAATATATGCTTTCACTTAAAAATGATTGAGTAGAAGGGAGATGACAGCAGTGGAAAAGGGAAAGCAGCAGCAGAAAGTTGACGATGTACGCGTGGCAATGTTTATACACAGCCAAGCCCATCAACAAAAATGGCGATTACACGTAGAATAAACAAAGTTTGAATGTATCCATCCATTAATATAGCAATGTCCTTGTATTGTATTTACCTATTGTTGTGGTTTTTTCTTGAAATGGGAGATTTAGTTTTCTTTCTGGACAAGTCGATGTCGTACGGCAGAACAGACGCATAACCGTGTTCAGCTTCTAGTGAGAAAGTAAACAAAACCAGCATTAAATACAGACTTGTGTGATTCAGTGAACAACAATTTAGACGGTTAGAAAGTTAGACACTTTATATTATGTTTTCACGTCAAGCCGTTTAAAATAACGAATTGTGTTTCTCTTAACTAACTGTAAAGCAAACACCCCATCCCCCGGGTTACATTTGACGGAAAATTAAAACGAATCAACATTTTAACATAGGTTGTGATGAATGACACATGTAGGCTAAGTCATCTTATCCCGATAACTGACTATTTATTGACTTTAGTAACTCACAGTAACAAGATGCTATCGTCCTTTTGGGCTTGAATTAAACTACACTTGATCAGCTGGCAGGTTTATAAGTGACATTAGACCCCAACAACGAAATAATGCAAATACGAAGATTGTTTTAGTTGACCACACAGACATCCATATACCTCTATCTCTTCTTTCCAAATACTCTGCTGCCTCAAGAAGAAGTAGAAGAGAATTAAGTTCCATCCTGGTGTATTTACAGAAATAAAAACAATACAAAAACGCATTAACACTGTATAACAACAAATTTAAAACAAATGGAGGAAACAAAAACAAAACAAATAAACAAAAAAAGTGATGACGCTCGATATGAACAGTTCAATTCCGAGTCGTAGAGACTCTCGACAAAAAAAATAATGCAGACTGCACGTAAACTAAAATCTGGAGCTCGATTGATGGCTTCTTCGCCCAATCAGATAACAGAAAAGTATGAAAGGCGGAACTTAAAAACATTTGTATCCAATCAAAGACTTCAAAGAGTGAAGCTCACGGGAAAGATGTTGACACATTGAGAAATGTCATTTGATTGGTTAGTCAGTGATAGTAACAAGGTTGAAGCCATGCCCTAGCAACAGTACGTGTGTCTCAACCCCTCATTCGCTCATTGGACTGACTCACCCTATACTAGCAGCTGGTTGGCCAAATGAAATACTGGGCGTGTTTTCTAATAACCTCGTTTACTGAACTATGCTGGCAGTGACGAAATTGTCTCTGGAAGGAACTCTGGAAGGATATGTTTTTGAAAATCAAGTTTATGATCGTTTACTGAGGCACTATCACGTTAAAGTATGAGTACAACTCGCTGGTTCACTTTATAAAATAAGATGTAGCCTAAATTAGCTCATATTTTACATTAAATGAAACCATCAAAGTTGGATGATACCCACTGATAGAATGACGCCAAGGGCGCGGTCGACTCTGAAATGGTCACCCGTGTACTATTTCTTTCAAAGTGGCTAAGTTACTTTCCTGAGGTTCAAAACAGGCTATAACAAAAGGGTATATATATATATATATATATATTAATATATATATATATAATTTTTTTTAATCCATATTTTGTGTTAGAAAAAATGATTTTTATTTTGTGTGTATATTAATAATGTATTCTTGAAAAAAAATTACAATAAGTAATTTATTAGTGCGTTTTATTAGGGAAACGAGAGAGGGGAAAGAAGCCAGAGAGAAACAACAAGGAGAATGAGACAGAATTCAAGCAGAAATCGCTGACCTCCCCTCACTTTTGTGGACAAAAAAAAAAAAAAAAAACACAGCTGTTTCTAATTGGTAACTTGGCACGGACTGCTGACCTACATTCTGCTTGAGATTCTGAACTCAGCAAAGTAGAGAGGGAAAATAAGACAACACACAGAGGTGAAGTTGAAAACATGAGCATTGATTTGTGGAAGACCTGAATAGGAGGTGACAGGAAAATATAAAATAAGAGAATTATTTGTCTCACTCCAACAGGTATTGCAGTTCCCCCCCTGGACACACTGGTCAGCTCGTCCATGCTTGAAAACCTTTATACAGCCCTGTATGGTGCCCAAATGCCCATATGGTTAATCCGACCCTGCATTTGTCATCTGTTATCCCAACGTGCTTCATTTCAGTGAAATGCCAAAATAAAATGCAATCAAATCAGCCAGTTACTGTAAGGGAATTATTATTTTCCAACATGTATTCAATCACTATACCACTTCTCATGATTAATGTTGTTAATTTTGCAAGAGGTACAGAGGTTACTTTTTAATTTAAAGATTTGTTTTTGTTTTTGAATGAGCACTCGGTTCTGAGAACAGTCAGCAGGTTCCTGAAGGAAGGATGCGTGAACTGAGGAAGGGTGTGTAGGCCTATATAATTTACAGTATATGTTCTTAATGTTAAGTTTTAGCTTTTTGGTTTTATATTGTTTGTTTTTACAAATATACATATGTGTGTGTGTGTGTGTGTTTGTGTAAATATTTTGAGAAAATTATTGTATGTTTCTTTCTGTCCCTCTTGCATGTTTCAAGTCTAATCTGCACTCTGTAGCCAAATGCTGTGAAAAAGAACTAAAAATACTTCAAGGTCAGTATGCTTTGTAAGAGCCTAGTGAGTCATAAAACGTTTCCAGAGAAAAATTATTTACGTGCATCACAACATGGGATGATAAGGAAGACCAAGGTGGATGAAGATGAACTGGAAGTATACATAAAAGAGGCCTTATGGTGATCTGTTCATTTGTTTATCCAATTCATTTTGAAAGTCTTTGTTCAGTGATAAGTGTGTATATGTATGATTTTACTGAACAAATACTCGCTCACTTTGGTAGCTCTCTGTTTGGAATAAAGCTTTGCTTAATTTTTACCATTGATTGGCCTGACATTATGTCCCCCACATTCTGATATAAATCCACTGACCAATAATTAGTAAGTAATTTTATTTTATTTTATTTTATTTTAATATTCTGTCAAGCAAAACACAAATCTTTGGCAGTGTAAGGGATAGTTAACACAAATTTGTTGTTTTGGACCCCATCAAATTTTGTGTTGACAAAAAAAGTTTTTTTTTAATTTTGTTTATATCTTTTGTATTCCACAGTAGAAAGAGGTTTGTAACAACAAATTATTATATAATTTTCATTTATGGGTGAAATATCCCTTCAAAAAAGAAATACTTTTCTCACTTCAGAATTGACCAAATGTTGATCTGGACATTTCAGATTTTCTAAATTCCTAAATTCTTGGGACCTAAATTCTTGGGATGTCTAGATCAGGTCATAGCATCTCAGTCAGGTTGAGGTCATGACTAGGCCACTCCAGAAGGCATATTTTCTTTTGATGAAACCATTATGTTGTTGATTTACTCTTTTTATTTGAGTTGTTGTCCTGTCACATCAGCTAAATTCTGTTGAGCTTCAATTGGTGGTTAAGATGGCATCCTAGAAAATGGCTTATTCTCCCCAAACCATAATATAATAATAATAATAATAATACTATTTAACAGTTATATGGCCTTCCAACCATATTTTACAGTTGGGATGAGGTTTTGATTTATTTATTTATTTTTTTATGTAGTAGTTATTTAGTTACTTAGTAGTTAGTTAGTTAGTGTCCTCCCACTAAACACTCTTCTTGTTCAGTGTTTTTGTAAACCATAGATATTAGCAAGTCTTCACAGAAAGTAGGCTACTCTTGGAGTTGTCTTTGCAGGACGCCCGCTCATAAAGAGAGAAGCAACATACTTGTAATGATGGTTTTATGGAGTAGTGGCAACCCTGTCTAATATATGTTTGCACCTGTGCATGTGGAAAGGGGTGGATTGGCATAGGGCGTGGTGGCAGCACGCCACTATGCAAGAGCCTAAATAAATCTAAACATTATCAATGGACTAGAAGTCTGGTGATTGATTATCCCGCATAAAACATGGTGTCAGAAGTGGTTTCAGAAGTGAAAGTTTGTGGATTACCGACACACGTGTGACGAGAAAATAGTGGAGATGGAAGGATTGCAGCCACCTCCGAAGCTTCAATTGTCCGGTAATGTTGCTGAAAATTGGAGACGATTTAAGCAACGATTTCTTCTATATTTGTCTGCGATTGATGGAGATCGTAAGTCAGAAAAAATGAAAGCGTCATTATTTCTTCATGTGGTTGGCGACGAAGCTTTGGAAGTATACAATAATTTCACTTTTGAAGAAGGAGAGAGTTTGAAGTTGCAGCCAATAGTAGACCAGTTTGAAGCGTTTTGCATACCCAAGAGAAATGTGACGTATGAAAGACATCGATTTTTCACGTGCATGCAGAAAACTGGAGAAACAATTGATCAGTATGTGACGGAGCTCAAACATAGGAGTAAAACTTGTGAGTTTGGAGAATTAACGGATTCGTTGATCAAAGATAGAATTGTGTGTGGAATACCTGACAATGGATTGAGGGAACGATTACTTCGAGAACAAGATTTGGACTTGGAAAGGGCTCTTTTAATTTGTAGAGCGGCAGAGACTGTAAGAACGCAAGCGAAAGAATTGTTGAATGAGACTTGTGCTGTGGATGTTGTAAAGAAGTATCAGACACCTTGTGTAACTGCAAAACAAGTAACGCAACAGGAACGAAGCAGGATGGTAACTGATAAGCCTCAAAGAGCGTGTGATCGTTGTGGGATGCAACATCCACCCAGAAAATGTCCAGCGTATGGGAAAAACTGCAATAATTGTGGTAAAATTAATCATTATGCACGTTGTTGTCAAAGTAAACGAACATCAAGCCAAGTAAATGCTGTTACTGAATGTGAATTGGAAGAATTCTTTGTGGATGTAGTAGTAGACGGTGGAGGTAAACGGAATAAGTGGACTGTACAACTGCAGATAAACAATAGTACAGTTGCGTTTAAGCTTGACACTGGAGCTCAAGTTAATATCATTTCTGAGACTGAATTCAACAAACTAAAGCCTAGACCAAAGTTGCATACTGCTAAGTTGAAAGTAACCGGATACTCTGGAGCGGACATACCAGTGAGAGGAAAATGTGTTGCAAAAGTGTGCTATAAGGATAAAGTACACAGTCTGTCATTTGTAGTGGTGGCAAAGGATTTTCAAGCTATTCTGGGTTTGTCTGCTTGTAAGAGGCTGCAGTTGGTGAAAAGAGTGCTGGTTGTAGAAGAATCAAAAGAGTCTGAATCTGAGTATGACTCAATCATAACAGAGTTTGGGGATGTGTTCAAAGGCTTAGGCTGTCTGTCAGAGGAGCACACCATTCAAATTGACGATACTGTACCTCCAGTTATACATCCTTGTCGAAAAGTACCATTTGCACTTCAAAGACAATTAAAAGAAGAACTGGATAAAATGGAGAGTTTAGGAGTGATACAAAAAATTGATCAGCCCACAGAATGGGTTAGTTCATTGGTGATTGTGGACAAGAAGAATGGAAAACTTCGAGTTTGTCTTGATCCTAGAGATTTGAACAGAGCAATTAAGAGAGAACATTTCAAGCTTCCTACACGTGAAGAGATCATGGCCCAGTTTGCAAATGCCAAATATTTTAGCAAGCTAGATGTGTCGTCAGGATTTTGGCAGTTGAAATTGGATGGTGCCAGCTCAAAACTTTGCACATTTAATACACCATATGGAAGATATTGTTTTTTAAGGCTTCCTTTTGGAATTGCTTCGGCTCCTGAGGTGTATCATAAAACAGTGCACATGATTTATGAACACATGGAAGGAGTTGATACATCGATGGATGATATAATTGTCTGGGGATCTTCGAAAGAAGAACATGATGCGAGGTTAAGAAGGGTTTTTGAAGCAACTAGGCGAGCAAATTTGAAGTTGAACAGAGAAAAGTGTCAATTGGGGGTGACTGAGTTAACCTTCTTGGGTGACATCATTAGTAGTGCTGGAGTGCGACCAGATCCCCTGAAGATCTCTGCTATCGAACATATGCCAAGACCGCAATGTGTAAAAGATGTCCAGAGATTCATGGGTATGTTGAATTATATGAGTAAATTCATACCTAATCTGTCTGAGAAAATAGCTCCATTAAGATGGCTAACTGAGAAAAGGAATGAATGGAGTTGGAACCATGAACAGGAGTCTGCATGGCAACATTTGAAAGCAATTTTAACTAAAGAGCCAATCTTGAAATTCTATGACCCCAATCGTTCTATTAAAATTTCAGCTGATGCTTCACAGACAGGATTGGGAGCAGTACTTCTCCAGGATTATGATGGAACGTGGCAACCGGTTGCATATGCCTCACGTTCGATGACTGATGCGGAGTGTAGGTACGCTCAAATTGAAAAAGAGTTGCTTAGTATTACTTTTGCTTGTGAGAGATTTCATCAATTTGTGGCAGGACAGAGTGTTGATGTTGAAACCGACCATAAACCATTGATTGCATTGTTCAAAAAACCTCTTAATGATTGTCCATTGAGAATACAAAGAATGATGATCAGATTGCAACGTTATGCATTAACTGTATCCTATACACCAGGTAAATTGATGTTTGTGGCAGACACCTTGTCCAGAGCCGTAGACCCAACTACACCCTCGAGTGGAAAATTGATTGAGGACATTCAAGCTTATGTGAATATGATCGTAGAAGCTTTACCTGTTGCTGATTCCAAAATGAAACTGATTTATCAAGAGACAGAACAAGACCAAACGCTCACTCAGGTGAAATACTATGTGATGAATGGTTGGCCAGATGTGAAGCAAAATTGTGTTGTAGAAGTTCATGAATTTTGGAATTGCAAATCTGACTTGTCTGTTTGTAATGGAATTCTATATAAAGGAAATAAAATAGTGATTCCGAAAAATATGAGACGTGAGATCTTGAACAAAATCCATGAAGGCCATTTGGGAATTGAGAAGTGTAAAAAAAGAGCTCGTGAAGTGATGTACTGGCCTGGAATTAATCAGGACATCACAATAGAAGTTTCCAAATGTCAGACATGTGCCAGATATCAATTCAATAATCCAAGAGAACCACTAAAGTCGCATCCGGTACCTGAAAGACCATACCAAAAAGTAGGTGCAGACATATTCACATGTCATGGAAAAAATTACCTCTTGGTTACGGATTATTATTCATTTTATCCAGAGGTGTGTGCGTTAAGCACAACTACGGCAGAAAATGTTATTTCATGCCTGAAATCCATCTTTGCTCGACATGGAGTACCTACTGAAGTTTTCACAGATAATGGTCCTCAATTTGTTAATGCTAGTTTCCAGAGTTTTTCAAAAGACTGGGACTTCAGACATACAACATCAAGTCCATATTTTCCCCAGTCTAATGGTCTTGTGGAAAAATCAGTTGGAGTTGTGAAAAGGTTGATGCAAAAAGCAAACGATGATGGAAGTAGTTTTTATATGGGACTGCTTGCTTATCGTAGTACCCCTCTTGAGTGTGGAAACTCGCCAGCATATCTTTTGATGGGACGACGTCTTCGTTCTAATTTACCCATGTCCGAGGATCTTCTCGTGACAGAAAGCAGTAAGAAAGTCACAACAAACAACAACAAAAGGCTAAGCAAAAGGTCTATTATGATAAAGGAACTCATCATTTACCTGAACTTCGTGTGGGTGAGGAGGTCAGATTAAAAGATAAAACTAATACTTGGAATCAGAAAGGCGTTGTACTTGAACAAATTCAACCAAGGTCTTATAATGTTGAAACCACAAGTGGTGTTGTGTTAAGGAGGAATCGTCAACATCTGTTGAAAGATTTATCAGCTGAATCAGAACAACCGGAACAAACTGAGAGACCGTTGAGAAGGTCTGTTCGTGAACGGAGATGCCCTGAAAGACTTATTGAAACGTGCTGAAAGTTGAAATAGTCCTGACAGACTTGTTGCAAGAGACTGAATTGATATTTTAAATTGTGTGAAATCATGTTTGTATTTTGCTGTGGGATTTAAATGTTTAGGCTATATGTAATGGAGGGTTGCATGTTTTAAAAAAAAAAAAAAAAAAAAGAAAAAAAGGGGAAGATGTAATGATAGTGGGTTTTATGGAGTAGTGGCAACCCTGTATAATATATGTTTGCACCTGTGCATGTGGAAAGGGGTGGATTGGCATAGGGCGTGGTGGCAGCACGCCACTATGCAAGAGCCTAAATAAATCTAAACATTATCAATGGACTAGAAGTCTGGTGATTGATTATCCCGCATAAAACAATACTGAACTTTCTGTATTTATAGACTATTAGACACCATTTACACCTGGTATTAAAATGCGATCTGTATCCAGATAAGTTATCCGGATAATAAAAAACGCATGTTAATGCAAGGTGTAAATACGTTGTGATCGGATTGTGATCGGATCTGCCTGACCACATCTAGAGGTAGTCTGGCTATGGCAAGCCGTTTTAGCTTAAATTGTACCCAGCCTTACTCGTCGTAATTGCATTTTTACTAGTAAGAATTCAATTGGAGAGCTCTACAATTCAATTCTTACTAGTAATAATTACAATTAGAGAGCTCTCTAATTCAATTCTTACTAGTAACAATTACGATTAGAGAGCTCTCTAATTCGATTTTTACTAGTAAGAATGTAATTGCAGAGCTCTTTAATTCAATTACAGAGCTCTGCAATTGCATTCTTACTAGTAAGAATTCAATTAGAGAGCTCTCTAATGCAATTGTTACTAGTAAGAATTACAATTAGAGAGCTCTCTAATCCAATTCTTACTAGTAAAAACTGAATTAGAGAGCTCTCTAATTGAATTCTTACTAGTAAGAATGCAATTGCAGAGCTCTCTATTTGAATTAGAGAGCTCTTTAATGCAATTCTTACTAGTAGGATTGCAATTAGAGAGCTCTACAATTCAATTCTTACTAGTAACAATTACAATTAGAGAGCTCTCTAATTCAATTCTTACTAGTAAGAATTACAATTGCAGAGCTCTCTAATTCAATTCTTACTAGTAACAATTACAATTAGAGAGCTCTTTAATGCAATTATTACTAGTAAAAACTCATATTCATTAGATGCAAAACGGATTACACCCATTTCCTACTTTTCAAAATAAAAGTCATATTAGGCGTGGTTAGACATTTTATACGTACATATAGGCATTTGCATTCATATATATATATTTGCATTCGGCTACTGTTACATTATGAAGACTGTAACTAGGGTGACCAGACATCACGAAAAATTCGGGACAAACCTGAAATCTATGCTTTTGCCCAGTCCGGCCCTAATTATCCCGCAAATTATATGGGATAAGCAGTGGCGTAACTTTGCTTTGAAAAGTGGTGGGGACACCGCACAACTCGTTTTGCTATTTGTTTATTTAATAACCAAATTTACTTGGACTGAGTTCAGAGTTGGAAATACACTTAATTTTCACTTTGATGTAGGCCTACACACATGCATGTATCACATTCACAAATGTCTATAAGCAAAACGTAACATTCACAACACATCTTCGGTAACATTAGCCTAATAAATATATCAAAATACGCAAGATCATTATGAATGCCAGATGAATAAACATGAGGCACGATTATCATAATGAGATGGCACTGAATAGTGAGCTCTCTTTTCCAATTCTTACTAGTAACAATTACAATTAGAGAGCTCTCTAATTGAATTAAAGAGCTCTGCAATCGCATTCTTACTAGTAAGAAATGAATTAGAGAGCTCTCTAATGCAATTGTTACTAGTAAGAATTCCAATTAGAGAGCTCTCTAATTCAGTTGTTACTAGTAAGAATGCAATTGCAGAGCTCTCTAATTCAATTACAGAGCTCTCTAATTGAATTATTACTAGTAAGAATTGAATTGGAGAGCTCTCTAATCCAATTCTTACTAGTAAGAATTCCAATTAGAGAGCTCTCTAATGCAATTCTTACTAGTAAGAATTCCAATTAGAGAGCTCTCTAATGCAATTCTTACTAGTAAGAATTCCAATTAGAGAGCTCTCTAATTCAATTGTTACTAGTAAGAATGCAATTGCAGAGCTCTCTAATTCAATTACAGAGCTCTGCAATTATACATATCTTTAATTTGTTTTTTTACTAGTAAGAATTGAATTAGAGAGCTCTGTAATTGCATTCTTACTAGTAAGAATTGAATTCGAGAGCTCTCTAATTGTAATTGTTACTAGTAAGAATTGGATTAGAGAGCTCTCTAATTGAATTCTTACTAGTAAGAATGCAATTAGAGAGCTCTCTAATTGTAAGTCTTACTAGTGAGAATTCAATTGTAGAGCTCTCTAATTGTAATTCTTACTAGTAACAATTCAGTTAGAGAGCTCTGTAATTAAAAATGAATGGAAGTCAATGGAGACATATGACTAGTAAAAATTCATTTGCAGAGCTCTCTAATTGGAATTTTTACTAGTAAGAATTGAATTAGAGAGCTCTGCAATTGTAATTCTTACTAGTAATAATTGAATTAGAGAGCTCTCCAATTGTATTTTTACTAGTAAGAATTGAATTGTAGAGCTCTCCAATTGAATTCTTACTAGTAAAAATGCAATTACGACGAGTAAAGCTGGGTACAATTTAAGCTAAAACGGCTTGCCATAGTCTGGCTCGCATTGTGTTCGGATCTTTACTAGGTGTAAACGCAATCCGTACGACGTGATGGCATTCAAACTACAGCTGATTACTATGAAGGTATTTTTGGTGCAAAACTACTGAACGCATGTGACAGTGAAATTTGTAGTTGTAGAGAATAGCCACACATGTGTATCAGTAAATTTGTAGTCACAGAGAGAAATGCATTAAGAGTTGCAAACTTGTAGACTTTTTTTTCTCTCCCACAAACACAACACAACAGTTACACCTTCTCAAATTCTTCATTGCAGATGCACAAATCCTATTCTACAAATCACAAATTAATAAACTCGTGTGCTCACATTTTTGCTACAATTGCTGCAGTGAATATGGTGCAAAACACATTTAAACACCCGCATCAAAAAATGTGAAGTCACGGAGAAATTTTGCTCATCCGCAAATCAGTATGTGAATTCATCCAATGAGAGTTGCACACTTGTAGAATATTTTCTCACAAATATCTTGTATATTTTTCTAGCACAAACACAAGTACATAACTGCAGCTGCTTGAATCTGCTGCGACGAATCTCAAACACTGTTTTTCGCTTTCAAGTGACAAGTTTCGCGCGCTCTCCCTTTTGCACCATATATCTCGTTAAATGTGGAGCAAAACTGACTTGTGCATCTGTAGAGGCAGTGGGCGGAGCCAACATTAATATTCATGAGTTTCCCGGGCATGCGCGTGGAACTGCTCGCTCATTTTAGTTCACTCAGAGGTTCACTCCTCGTTTCTCAGCAGGTTTAATGGGTTATTCAAAAAAAGGTAAATATAATTTCAGCGCGAACTTAAACTACAATTGTGTATCGTTTCGTAAAGTTCATAATGTTTTTATTAATTTGCACGTTTTGTGCATTCGTCAATGACTGAATGATTGCAGGCATTCACTTCGTGTAGGCCTATATAAAGTACAGCAAACTTCAACTCGTCGTATAAATTGCACCTTGCGAAGCTTTAAAACTGTGTATTTTACTAATTGTTATCATTTGTTGATTGCAATAAATTAAATAAACCCTAATAAATGTATCTGTGGGCTAACACTTTTTTTTACAAATTATATCCTGGTGTGATTGTTCTTAAATTCTTGTTCATTTAAATAAGCCAAATAATTTAAGACCTTACAGAAGCATGAATGTGTTGCTTTAATACTTAAGTACAATTTGGATTAAACAAAATTGTATGGACAAAAGTGGATAAATTACATTTGGTACAACTAGGTTACTGTAAATGAGGAAAAAAACACTTAACATTCTTTTACGGAATATAATAAGCAACCAATTTGATGTTCTAAAAGAATTATATTTACAAATATACATACTGGCAAAATAATGTAACACTATTTTTTTAATGTTTTGGTTGCAAGGTGTGCTTGTGCTGGCTTTGTTATAATAATATATACACTACTGTTCAAAAGTTTGGTATTAGTAAGGTTCTAGGTAGGGTACCAAGACTACATTTATCCGAAAAATAGTAATATTGTGAAATATTATAAATATGTGAAAGTTTTCTATTTTAATGTTTTAAAAAAAAATGTATTGTGATGGCAGAGCTAATTACTCTAGATTTCAGTGTCACACAAGCCTTCAGAAATCTGATTTGCTGCTCAAGAAACATTTCAGATTATGATCACGGTTGAAAATGTTTGCTTAATGAAGTGTGGAAATCATCATGGAGCATATATTTCCAGGATTGTTTATGAATAGCAAGTACAAAAGAACAACATTTATTTAAAATTATAATTTTTTTGTATCATTATAAGTGTCTTTGCTGTCATTTGTGACCAATTTAAGGCATCCTTGCCTGCTATAAAAGTATATATTTTTTTAAATCATAGTGAGTGATTCCAAAGTTTTGTCTTGCAAATCTTAAGTGATGAAAATGATGAGAATGTCATGTTTTAACATCGATCCAACAAAGTTTAAAGGTTTCATTTTTCAAGAGTTCAAGTCAGAAGTGCCTCTAATTGAAGCCCAATTAAGAACATAAATGTTTATAGAACTTTATGACTTTTAAAACATGTTGAATGTGTTTGTTGTGCAACAAAATAGATCATGCATTTGTATCAATGATCATCATTGTGTATCATCCAGGCACACAGTGCAACACATAAGCTCAAAGAAATAACATGACAAAGAGAAACATCAGTGTAGGGTGCAGAATGTTTATTTGGACACCGATATGGTTGTGGAGTTATTTCCCAGAGATTATTGCCAGAGATGACACAGTTTTAAAGCTTCATAAGGTAAGGTATCAGAAGAGCTTAGCAATAAATAAATTAAATGGTAATGGTTAATGTATTTAGGAATATATCTGCTCTTCTGTTGGAAATAAGCGTTGCTGTAATAATTCAGGTGTTCTGGAATTTCTGGTTTTACAGTAAAAGTGGAACCTGTGATATTTTTTTGTAAATTTATATTTTGTTTGTAAAAAAAAAAAAAATATTTTTTATTGCAGTGACATTCAACAAATGACAACAAAAGACAGTTTTAAATCATTGCAATGTACAAAGGAAAAGTACAACGAAATGAACGAGTTGAAGTTTGCTGTAGGCCTACTTTATATAGGCCTACACGAAGTGAATGCCTGCAATCATTCAGTCATTAAATAATGCAAAAAAACGTGTAAACTAATAAAAACATGATGAACTTTATGAAATGATGCACAAGTTTAAGTTCGCGCTGAAACTATATTTACCTTTTTTTTAAAATAACCCATTAAACCTGCTGAGAAACAAGGAGTGAACCTCTGAGTGAACTAAAATGAGCGAGCAGTTCCACGCGCATGCCCGGGAAACTCATGAATATTAATGTTGGCTCCGCCCACTGCCTCTACAGACGCACAAGTCAGTTTTGCTCCACATTTAACGAGATATATGGTGCAAAAGGGAGAGCGCGCGAAACTTGTCAATTGAAAGCGAAAAACAGTGTTTGAGATTCGTCGCAGCAGATTCAAGCAGTTGTAGTTATGTACTTGTGTTTGTGCTAGAAAAATATACAAGATATTTGTGAGAAAATATTCTACAAGTGTGTAACTCTCATTGGATGAATTCACATACTGATTTGCGGATGAGCAAAATTTCTCCGTGACTTCACATTTTTTGATGCGGGTGTTTAAATGTGTTTTGCACCATATTCACTGCAGCAATTGTAGGAGAAATGTGAGCACACGAGTTAATTAATTTGTGATTTGTAGAATAGGATTTGTGCATCTGCAATGAAGAATTTGAGAAGGTGTAACTGTTGTGTTGTGTTTGTGGGAGAGAAAAAAAAGTCTACAAGTTTGCAACTCTTAATGCATTTCTCTCTGTGACTACAAATTTACTGATACACATGTGTGGCTATTCTCTACAACTACAAATTTCACTGTCACAGGCGTTCAGTAGTTTTGCACCAAAAATACCTTCATAGATTTCCCGCCACCTCAGTGCTCACGCGCAGGTGTCACTCTGGAGGACAGAGATCCGGGGCCTGTTTCAATAAGGAGGTTTAACCAACTCTGAGTTAAAACTTGAACTCTGAGTTGACTTACCCTGAGATGGGAAACTCTGAGTTTTCGGTTTCAGAACAGCTGAAATGAGTAAGTTCAATCAACTCTAAGTTGACTGACTCTGAGTTAAGCGCGTGCACCACAACTATAAAAAGCCATTATCAATGGAGCGCAGATATTATGAGTCACCATGGTAACAGCGCCAGACAAAAAGAGGTCTGCATATTTCTCACCAGCAGTACGCAAACATCTTTTTTTAAACAACAGGGCAGCAGCGGCGATCGAGAGAGTTAGTTTGGGAGAAAATAGTTGCTCGAGTCAATGCGTAAGTTTACATTTTAATTACTGTTATACAGTGTTGGGTGTAATTACCAAGTAATCTAAAAACTGTAATTTAATTAAAGGGATTACTCTTAATTCTTCTGTAATATAAAGTAAAATATGATGTCATTGCATTAAATACTGCATAGACTATTGAACAATTCTGTATAAAACAATAGTGGATTTAACATAACATTTTTAAAAGGTATATTTTAATGTAACCTTCTCTCTCTACACACTTTGGTCAATTCAAGAATAATTCATGCAATTGTATATTGTTAATTTGAAAGCATTACAAGTGCAGTTTATTGTCTCTTTTTGTATTGTTCAAGTGGTTGAGGTTGATATGGGATTTATAAAGTAATTATATAAGTAGACCAATACTTTCTAGAGATAATAATTATTACATTAATCTAATTACACTGTTAAAGATGTCATTTGTAGTTAGTAATTAATAACTATTTTAGAGTAACTTACCCAACTGTTATAATATCAGAGGAGAAACTGGAAGAACAGTATGTTATTCAACCTAATTTTAATTTTCATGTAGGTGCAATCCTGCAAGCATTAAAAGAACATGGCAGCAGCTGAAAATGAAATATAAAAACATAATTCAGTCAGGTAAGGCTTGAGCATATCATGGATGTAGGCTACCTGACTTTACAAACATTTGACATATTAAATAACTAAATGGCATCCAGTGTCTTGCAGTGCAGCAGCTTTTTTGACATAGATCTAATTAACACAATTAAATGTTTATTCTCATTTGACTTCTACTCAGCCAACAGAAAGAAGGAAGAGGCTCGCAAAGATGGAGATGGAGATGAAGATGCAGAGGAGATGGAGATGGAGATGCAGAGGAGATGGAGATGCAGAGGAGATGGAGATGGAGATGCAGAGGAGATGGAGATGAAGAGGAGATGGAGATGGAGATGCAGAGGAGATGGCCCTGAGCCTGAATGCTAGAAGGCCAATGGCTGAGGAAATTTCTGGAGGGACTTCATCAGAGCCAGTCACTCCCGAAGATTCAAGTGCCTTCATAAAATGTAAGAGGTCTACATAAGTGTTATTTTTTATATAGGCTGTTTTTGATATTTCCATATATTTTACTTTGGGTTGGGTTTTTTGTTGCTCCCAACAGATTCTGATGGTAATATCTGTCTTTTGGAGCCTCCTGTCCCAACAGAACCCCAGACAGTTGTAAGTAACCTACTCAATACACCAGAAATTATGACAAATAGTATTATAAAATGTGCTCAACCAAATGCTCATCTTCACAGGACGATGGGGATGAAGAAACAGTTTCTGCTGCCACAGAGAGGCCTACAGAGGAAATGTTAATATTATGTGTCTACACATCAAACAATCTACACATTCACATTTCTTCTCATTATTTATGTGGAGTAGTCTATATAATCTAAGTTTATATCCAAGTATAAACGGATATTCTAATCTCTCCCCCGTCCCCAGAGTGTGGAAGAACAGCAGGAGGAAGGTCCATCAACTTCTGGTGCACAGATGAACACAGTTCAGTGATTTTCAGTGAATGCCACAGTTTAATTCTGTAGAATTTGTTTAGAACTACATGATGTAACTCCAATCTACTGTATTTTCAGTTGCTAGTTAAGAAGTTATATAGACTTCATCTTATTAAAAAACTTGGGGAAAAAAACAGCAATGAATAAATGTACCGAAAGAATGAATGAGGTGTTTAAACACCGCTTCCTCTTTAAAAAAGGGGAGGAGACCGAAATAAACTCTGGGTTTACGGAAGTAAACCTGCTCCCGACCAGGTTAGGTTCACAGAGTAAGTTACCATGGTAACTGACTCTGAGTATAAGTTACCTCTCTTTCAGAAACGGGCTTGACTTACCCTGCTTTCTCAGGTTTGACTTATCTCCCATTCTGAAACAGAAAACCCAGAGTTTCCCTCATTTCAGGGTTAACATACTCAGAGTTTTCACTTAACCTCCTTTTTGAAACAGGCCCCCGAACTCAATGTGGATAACGAGAACGCATTAAAAATACAAGGACGTAAACGCAAAGGTAAGATCAGAACACTTATTATCCGGATAACTTATCTGGATACAGATCGCATTTTAATACCAGGTGTAAATGGGGTCTTAGTTTTACTGTGGACTGATGAATATCAAGGCTTTTAAAGATACTGTGTAACCCTGAATGTGTTCTAAGAACTCTTTTGTTTTTGACACATAACTTAAGGCTATGCTTCTCGTAAATAGCAAATTAAAAATATGTGTTGTACAGTGCAGGCTCTGACCAACACCATCAATATAACTTCATTGATTGAACGATGAGTCCTGATTCCATTTAGCTTTTGGAGAAGTCATTAGCCTTTTATACGTCACATATTGTTTTTCCATCGTGCGCTGTTCACCCAGTGGGTTCAATAAAAACACAAAAACACACTGTTTGTGTGGTGGTATGTAAGCAGATTGTTTTGTCTGTGGTTGTGACTTTAAGATCAGATCACATTTTATGACTAATTTCTGCAGAAACCAGGTCAATCGAAAGGGTTGCTGTAGATTATTGTATTGTGCAAAGAAATGTTAGGGGGTTATTTTGGTTCTGTGTAGGCATAGATGAGACTGATGGCATAGTCTGATATGATCCTATACTGCTTGTAAATATTAATTTACTCATTGCTGACAAATTAGAGCAAAAAAATAAAAAAATCAAAGCATAGGAAGAGGAAAGACTTGTTACTAGTAAGTGAGAATGAAAAGAGAGCTAGAGCCCCACAGACTTTGCGTGCTTGGAAATTGTTTCCGCAGCCCTCAAGTGCAGCTGTGCACATCACCAAATAGGGGATGGAGTCTACTTAATGGACTCAAAAAAATAAAAAGACAGCACATAAATTTGCACATAAACTTATAGACAACCATATTTTTTTTCATAATTTCTTCTCCAAACTTCTATAAAGTTTCTACTTCTAGTTGAATGCAGTGGAAAATCACACACAAACTTTTGATAATGCTTCATTATCATGCTTCAGAAATCTTCATTTTCAAATAAATAAATAGGTTAATTACATAATGAAGAGGTCTGCTTCAAATTGGGCCAATTGCTAAGTCATTTAATTAGAGAGACATCTCATTTGCTGAACTACTGAATTATAGCCAGACATATTTATATCAATAGTGCAAGTGAATGGAAAACTGTTTCTGATATGCAACATATCACTGATACCATGATTTTTAGTTTTAGTTATTAGCATTCCACGCACTATTAAAGGCATAACCTAAATTAATTCATGTAAAATAATTATTATAATACATTTTAATTTATAATAAATAATTTATAATAATGGGGTGCGTAGATTCATGTGGTAAAATATTAAAATCAAAAAGGATTAGCCAAACAAACATGAGATCTAAGGTCAAACTGATTTTGATAATGAGTTAAAAATACAAGTGTGAAGAAAAAAAATACTTTTTTAAACAATACAGTTAACACAATATTTCAAAAACACAATTAAAGAGCAATTTTTACACCTGTGTATATCATGCATGTTTATTTTCCATCTAGAATAAGGTGGGAAAGTTGTAGTGGAAACATCAGTATTGTGGTGACAGCGACATCTGGTGGCGTACTGGGGAATTTAAAGGCTCTTGTATTTAGTAGAAGGCGGAAGTCCACAAACACATTATAATACAGCTTTAAATCTTTAGTTTTCCCTTTCAATGCATTCTTGTATTCAACAGTATTTACTTGAAAAACACATAGATTGCTACTTACAAAGGAGAGAGAGAGAGAGAGAGAGAGAGAGAGGTGACTGATGATCACATCAGACAGAATGTGTGGATGCGTGCAAAGAAAAACTATAAAGATTGAAAAATCAATCACGGTTAGTGTGTTTGATGTCCAGAAAGCGTCATAGATAACATCCTGCAAATTATAGTAAGGCTAAAATGTACAGATTAAACAAATTACATTATGGCCTAATATTTTAAGTTTTAAGTAATTTAGTATAGGCTACCACTTTTCTTTTCTTTTTACAGTATATGGCTACAACACACTGGTATCAAAATGTGCACAACTCCAAAAACTGAATTGTGTTTACCAAAGAAACAAACTCATCAAACCCCGCCTAGTTTGCCATTGCTATGAGATTGGACAAAACGGTTTCATTCCAGCCCCTCCATTCACTCCTCATTACAAATCCAATTACTCTACGGTGAAAATGCTTCTCTCATGAATATAAATTTAGTGATGCTGACGTTGCTTTGTTGGCTTCTGGAGCGTTGGACCAGTCGGACCAACCCATTTGTTTTGGCACTGCCCTTTTGTCCAAAGTTTCTGGTCTGACATTTGTAATTTTATTGCAGAAAAAATTGAGAAAGATTTCAAGTTGTTTTGGAAGGATGTTCTTTTTGGCCTTTATGACCTCAACAGAACTAAGACTAGGCCTAATGAAACTTTCATTATTAATCTCATTATTCTCTTGGCAAAATTTTACATTCATAAATGTAAGTTTGCGCATTCCAAAACATCTTTTATTGCTTTTAACAATGAGGCCAAGCAACATGTCAACACGATTAAGTATTCTCTTAATCAAAAGGCAACAAAAACTGTGAATGTGTGTAAACAATTTGATATCTTTTTGTAAATCTGTACTTCCCCTGGCAAAATGTGATGATGTGAGTCTTTTGTTTATGTTCTGTTTATGTTAAAACACCCGCAATGTTGGAAACTGCACAATGTATTATTTTTATAATGGAGATGAACGTTCCTGTAAACTGTGCAATTGTTGAATAAAAAAAAAAAAAGGACCAGTCGGACCAGTCACGTAGCATATTTAATATTCATGAGTCACAAGTCACGTTCATTCGTCCACTTTAGAACAGTCCTACTGGACGAAAGACACGTTACGTAATTAATATGCATGAGGCTCACGCTACTCATGTGACGTGCTCTGAGCTGTCTGAAGTTGAAAACACTGTCCATGTTATTGCTTCCTCTCTGCAACGTGCGTGTGTGCACTTCTAATGCAAATCTATATTTTGTAGACATTTTTGACTTGAATTATTAAACAAGATATTTTTTGCCGAATCTTCTAATTTTCCTCAAGGACTGTTTACTCTACCAGCTACCTTACTGCTAGATTTTAACGTTAAGTGATAAGCGAGCCTTCAGTTTAAGGTGAGGTTAAGCTCAATGCATTTACGACTGAAACGTAAATTAAAACGGTCAGATCATTCGCTATGGTCAGACACTATATGTTTTTTTTTTGTTGTTTATGTAATCACGGGATTTTGCACGTTTGATATTGATGTGGTTACTACTTGTTTCCGTGATCTGCAGGCTTAGGAGGACGGTGAACAAGCGTATAATGGCGACTGAGATTGAAGCCTGGACCACTGCCACCCAAAACGATGGTACGAACATTAAACCTCTGATTGCCTTAACAACTGCTCATTTATGTATTCAGCCTGCATTTGGCCAATCAATGCATATGGTAGTTGGTCTTTTACGGTGTCGTTTTTGCAGACGACATGGGCTTTAGTTGCACTTATGTTCCACCATGTGCTCTGGCAGAAAGGCGTGTATATTGCATGTGTGGTATAAACTTCTATAATCGGTGCATTATTGCGTTAATACCAAGATTTTACTGGTTGTTATTGTGAGCGCATATAAGCAAGATAACTCTTTAATGCAAAACTTTTTGCGGATAAGTTAAGCATTTTATTTTTTAATAATTTCTCTGATATACAAATAAAGTGGTCAAATACAAGCAACATTATTTCCCCATATTTTACACAGATTAACTATCGTTCATAATATGAACTCTACAACTTGGTACCAAAACAGTTAACCGCAAAACGAGCTAGCATGTAAGATTGTCATGTTTATTGCTGCAAATTTGGCTTATGAACAAACCAATATGGAATGACCAATCGTGTCATTAAATACGTTTCTTTTCTAATTACATCTATTTATATTTGATCTTGTATGCGATACAATCATTAAGCTTCTTTGTTAGGGGAAATTTGCTACAATATTAAAACATACGCCCCCTTGCTGAGATACCCGGATGTTTTTTTTCTTGCTACATTAGTTTGGATATGAATTCATTTGTTTTCGCGATTTTCTTTCATAAATACAGCGTCCAGATCAGTGCTATAAAAGTACTGTTATCATAAGTACGTGCCATGGTCTTTGTTTTAGATTGTCACAGAAATTGGCTTCCATGCGTTTCTCTTATCTGATGACATTCGCATATGAAGCAGATAACCGACCAAATGTGTGTTTATGTAATATTTGTATTGTTATATTGTGCGTAAACTAAATTTAAATTAAATTAAAATGTAAAAAGTTTTGAACAATAATATGAACATTGAATGTAACAGTAGCTCTTACAACTAATTTTAACAGGCATAATTAGGCATGAAAATGACCGAAGGAAATATGTTTGCTAAGCCAACTAATTTGATTCATATTCTTTTCGTTTTTCTGCCCAATATTTTTAAAAATTTAAATGTATTATTAGAAATACAATGTATACAAGTTGAAGTATCGGTAGTCGGTACTCAGCATTGGCAAGTACTAAAAATAAAAGTATCGGACTCGTTCTGGAAAAAGTGCTATTGTTGCATCTCTACTTGTCATATCACTTTTTATGCCTTTTGAATTGTCTTTAATTGAAATACACAAAAATATAGAGATACAAGAGCTCATTTTTATGGTTGTTCACCTTCAGTCATTTTCATTACTGGATTGGTTCTGTTAATTTAAAAAACAGGCGTAGGCCTACATTACAATACAGAAATATATATAGTTTATATATATTATAAATATATAATAAATATTCTAATATGACACAATATGATACATTTTTAATATACATATGTTTTGTCTCATATGACACTGTCATTATTCAGCTGTTTTTTCCTTGCATATTTTCAGCAGACAGTAAAACGTGAAACGTTACCTCTCAAACATTTATGAAAGTATATCACGTGTCACCATGTGCAGTTCTGGAGGAAAACAAGCTGATTATAGCTTAGACAATAAATGCACATAAACCAATGACAAATTAGTAATATATTTTTTAGTATACCTACCCATCTATAACTTTCTTCTAATTGATGAGATTTTGATTTGATTCAAAAATGGCTGATACATCAGAGCATCTCTATTGGAAAGACATATGTATTATAAAAAATGTTCGTATGTTGAATGTGTGTCTTTGTTCAGCTTGCAACAAACAAATGAGATCTTTTTGACCCCATGCTATGAATACCTGCCAATTTTTGGATCCCTATATTTGTTTAACAATCATACTGCATAATATGTAATGCACAGACTAGAAAGGCAAATTTGCACTACTGACTGTATGTGTTGTTGTAAAGTGGGTCTAATGTACACCCCCAAAAGATGTCAGAGGTGATGAGCCATAGTTTTCAAAATAGATGAAAAAAGACGTTTTCCTTTTATCATGTCAAATTTTCCTTATTGACATTTAAATTGCTGGTTAAACACACCCACCACACCTCCTGTTCTCCTGCTTGTTTAATACTTAATACAAAAACGAATCAACATTGTTATTGAGCAAATTTTTATTTTATTTTTCTTGTGATGTAGTTTAGACCTCTGGTGGCCTAGTCAAAAACTTTTACAGAATGCTACAACATTTTGAACACTTGATTTGGCCCTGCTGTGCCCATTTTGTGTTGCTGTTCCTGGCACTTTTATCAGGTTTAAACACTGTAGTAACTACAGTGTGGTTTCTCATCTGATCGTAGCTAGTATTTTAGGACGGGAGTATTTATTACCATGAAGGCCACTCCTACTACTCCTTCCAAACCCCCCCATCCACCCCCATGTAGACTGTACACTGCCATATGTAGTCAGGCTTGGCAAGAGCACCAGAAAGGCATCAGAAAAAGCAAAGTCAGCTTTTCTGCCTCCTTGTGCTGCTGCTGCCCTCTTTATCTCTTCATTTTCTTGTCCTTTTGTGTAGTCCAGTGAAAGCAGAAAAAACACTTTTACACTCTGTTGTTTCAAACCTGTATGCAATTTTATTTTGAGTCTATCCCTTTAAAACAGAGTAGCATATGGTTTGTCAAGACGTCTGTTTTTGGATGAACCTCAGCTCATATTTATTGCAGCTCTGAGATTAGCTTTGAGACAGTGACTTGAAAGTGGACTCACTTTTTACATTGTGTTCTGGAATAATTTTTTACATTATGAGAAGTACTGCATGTCATGCATGTATTCACTACAAGTATTGGGATATACTATCACGTTATTAAATGGCATCTTCATAACACATGCTCTTTTTGTTGCATGCCACCTTATCTCAGTGTAAACATATCAGTGAGTTTATATGCACCTAAAATATAAGTCATGATTGATGGTAAAAACCAAAATAATGAACGGGACAAAACAAATTTCAATAGCGTTTACAATAGTTTTTGCTATAGAACCGCTATATGTACAGCGAACCTTGAAAGTATGACCAGTTGAAGATTCTTCATATTCCTTTTTGGTGTTAAAAAATGGCAATTTATTTTTGAGTGAATTATTCCTTGAATGTCATTTACCTTCTCCTTCCATATTGGTGACACAAGAAGCAGTGCATTGTTTAAAATCTGCTGCTCATAAATGACAATAATGTGTATAGTTTTTCCCCCACATTATTTTAAACACCAAGCTTCTGCAAATACTTTTCTTACAGTTCCAGAGCCTGAAATTCAGCAAATTAAACCTCTTGAATTAAGATGTTTGCATGCTTTTAGGCCTGAGAACTAGAACTTTTTTTAAGGTTTATCAGAGGTGAATATGAGACATGACCAGGTGTGCAGGAAAGATAAACATTTCTGTGTGATGAAATGAAAGCTGGTTGATGATTAAAATGCTTGGGATGATATACATGTCACTTGAAAATGTCAATATTCTTAAGTTTTTTTTTTTCTTTTCTTTTAAATGTTTAGTTCTCTTATCCCCGGTTTCACATACAAGGCTTAAGCCTAGTCCCAGACTAAGATCAAAATGCATACCAGTGATGTTTTTTTCTAAGGCATATTTATAAAAGCTATGTAAATGCCCTAATTGAACTTGTTTAATTGAAATGTTTAAAACATATTTTTTTTATGCATTTAAATGACAAATTGTGAATTTTCTTTTGGGCTTGTATTTTTCAGGAGCCTTAATTGTATATTTACATTTAAAGTAGTTTATAAAAAATGAAAACCAAATATTTTCATAGTACACAATGCCAAGTTTAAAGTATAAGCTAGATTAGTACACAAGCTAGGAGTATTTTAATAGTTGTCAATTCTGTCTGTGTCTGGTACAGGTGTGTTCTCACTTGAGAAAGAGCTGGATGGGGTGGATGGGACTTATGGCAGTGAGGATCTGAATGAGTTGGAGGTGAATGGGAACTGGACCCCTCAGGAAAAGGCCCTGCATGAGGCCAGACTAAAAGCTAAGGCTAAACGGCGCCTGCGTAAATCATCCTCCCGGGATTCCACTCGGGAATCACTTTCTGAATCGGTTTCTGGAGAGCTTTCTACCGATCCACACAGCCCCAAGGGTAAAAACGCTGTAAATGATCGAAAGTCACGGACTGGAAAAGGTCGAGGACTGCCCAAAAAAGGTGAGATTGGAAAATATGAATTGTTCTCTAATTATTTGTTTTTCCAATATATCATTTAAAGGTACAATACCTAAGATTTTTGCATTAAAATATCCCAAAATCACAAGGCCAGTGTTATATATTTAGTTAAGGTGATAACTTACAATATTCCAAATGTTTCAAACAATGTTTAAATCGCGAGAAAATTGAGATTTTAACCAAGGAAACGGGGCGTGTGAGCAGGGGTGAGCTGGGAGTCGCCAGTCAATCGCGTCATATCCGCGTTACCCTCGGTTTCCGCTCGTACTGCGTGGAGTCCTGGACAAATGCGGAAGTTGTAGTTGTGCGTTAGCGTCTATCAAGCAACAAACGTCAGCTTGTTTCGCGCATTTGTTATGGAATGGAACACAATTATTCTTTAGCGATTGCAGCTGGTTCTGTCGACAAAGACAAGTCTCATAAACGCAAACGTCAACGAACGGGTCAACCAAACGACCCAAGAAGAATTTGGGACAAGAAGAGAAATAAAACCAGGATCAACATCGGTGTGGCATTTCCTAAATGGAAAGAACTTCGTGAAAAACTCGAACTAGAAAGAGACGCCGATCTTGCATGTGTTTTAATTGACAGGTGAGTAACACCGTGTTCTGTATTCAATTTTCATGTCAGTAAAGGATTCAAAACAATTAGTATTATTGTTAGAATGTCTTGTTGTCTATGCATATGATGTGAAAAATCGTAAGGTCATATTCACCGCAAATACTTCTATGTAAATAAATATACGATGTTCTACATAAAGATTAATCAGTCCTTTGGCAAATGATGTGGGTATGTTCGAATGTACGTTAAAATGCGCAGCGTTATCACAATTCAACAAATACAGTAACATCTGTGATAACTAATTTACTATTAAACCTTACTTTTCTTGCGGTTATTTCAGTTTAATGAAAAACAAGCATGTCATTAAACGCAACATTTATAGAAATCGAACTTTACCTCATCCATGAAAATTAATTTTCGATTCCCGTCTGACTGATTTATCCACGGTGGAGTTGAAAACAACAGTTCCCATCATTCCGCGCTCCTTCACGTCGTCATCAAGCAAAGCCGTTGTTGTTGTTTTGAATGTAGCGCCCTCTAGCGGCATAAAATCTTAGGTATTGTACCTTTAATTAAAGAAAGATGGATACCAAATTTAGATGTCAATATAAACCACAAAGCAGGATCCATTTAGCCTCAAGTGGCACAATTTTCCTATTAAAATATTTTGATAGTAACTTTGGTTATTTATGTGGTATGACCAAAATCACTGTTGCAGTATTTATCATCATGATATATTTATTTAATGGATCCAAACCAAAAAATATGGTAACGCGTATAAAAGTCACCTCTTATGTTCTAGTTTCTATTGGATAAATGTTTTATATTTCAAATTCCTTCCTCCCTACCTTTTGCGTTTTTTGGCTATCTTATAGCTGTTTTATTCTTATTGCTCCTATGAATAGGTGGAGCAGGTGGTAAAGGTGTGTGGGGAGCAGCGGGTATGGTATATGAGGTGGAGGAACCTGACGCAAAGGACCCCAACTATGATGAATCTGCACAGGTAAGAGTACACCTACTATTTACCTTTGCAGCCTATACATGAAGAATACTAGTACACTATACTAAATATTCCTCTTTTTTTATGGACCATGAATGTTTACATGCACAGTGCCAGTCAACACATGCACCTGCACCCAGGTATCCCCATTTATTACTCATCAAATGTCTGCCAAATGCAAGTAGTTTGTCCAAATTTATAATACGCATATAACACTAGGCGAAAAGTACTTGGATTATCTACTGCTTCCGACAAGGTTCTGAAGTGTGTATCCACTGGACACTTTACTATCGCCTGAGGCCATGGTACTGGATTTATGAATGGCAGTGAAGTGACGCAACTGATGTCGTGGGTCACATGACAGTGACAACCTGGTGGATGTAGAACATGCTTTTTTTTTTAAAGGGGTCCTGTTATGCTTTTTCAACTTTAGTTAGTGTGTAATGTTGCTGTTAGAGCATACAAAAGATCTGCAAGGTTACAAAGCTCAAAGTTAACTTCCAAAGGGAGATATTTTATTTAACAGAATCCACTTTCCAAGAACTACAATGAACAGCTCGTTTTGACTACAACATGTTTTTTCCGGATCTTGTGAAATCATAATGTTACTACTCCCATGGAAATAATCTCCTCCCATGAAATGCGCAAAACAAGGTGCCTGGATGAGCTGCATTAGAGAAGACAGTGTTGTCGCTATGTCAAAGAGACGCTGTTTTTTTCCACCCGTTTCCAAAACTCACTTGTTTGACCTTCCTAAAGCTGATGAACTAAGAGTGGTTAAAATTAATTTTAAACATTATAACCCAAACGTTTATCTGTGTGCTGCACATTTTACGGAGAACAGCTTCCAGAAACTAAGAGAGTACAATGTAGGCTATGCACAAAAGCTTCTCCTGAAATGGAGCCGTTCTCACTTTGTCGGGACAATCTGTTGTTTGTGGATAACAACTTGCAAGTATGTCTTATTATTTCTAGTTGCATTTTCTACCAACAGTCCCAATTATACGTTTTATGTTGTTGCTACAATGTAAACAAAGGGCAAAGCTCTTTAGCTCCGCTCGCCTGCTAGCCAACATCAGTGTTTATATATTGTTTACTGTAGCTTTTGTAAGGTCTCGCTTTTGTAAGGCTGTTCACCGCCCCTTAGGAAAATTAACCATGGTTTTGTGATCGATTGTATTGTATTGCCATAGTTTTCTGGTAAAGTAAACGGCCTTTAATGAACTGGGCTAAATCATTAAAACCAGTTAAAAGTAGATCTACGCGTTTCGGCAACACAGCCTTCTTCAGGACTGTCCGAAACATATAGATCTTTTTTTAGATCTACTCCTTAATATTTATATCTGAGTCGAGCTGCTCGTGGTCATGGTAAGGGGCGTGGCATTTCTCGAACACGCGCTAAGCGGTGCCTATCACAACACTGGGCCAGCCAACCAATCACAGCACATTTCATATTTAAGAAGGAGGGGCTTCATTGAAACAGGAAATAATCAGCGTGTTCAGACCAGACTGGGGAAAGAGGTGCTGTAATGTAAAATATGTGAAAAATACTGTGTTTTTTGAACAATCAAGCATGAAAGCATATTCTAGTAAACCCCAAAAACAAAATCAAGACTTTGTAAAAGGGCGTAATAGGACCCTTTTTAATGGCCATGAAGAACGTTTCAAACCAAATGTAGCACCTGCTATACAGTATGCGATTTCAGACACAGCTCATGCATACAGAGCCCAAATCAAATATGGTGACGTCAATAACATAATTCCGGCGTCATGACCACCAATGAGGTTTGATGTTTTGAATGGCATGAGGGCGAGTAAATAATGACAGAATTTTTGTTGAACCAATCCTTTAAGAATCTGAGTCAGTGAGTCAGTGTTTCTTTTGTTCAGTTGAGTGGGATGTGAGCTAAAAGTGGTTCTGGCAGCCCTGCTGGCATTCATGCTGTTTGAATACTGCTGTTATGTTATTGCTGTTATCAGTGCTCTGTATCACCCAAGTGTTTAACAAACACAGATGAGCTGCAGCAATGACAGTTTACTGTAGAGATCTACTAGGGAAAATAAAAGATGAAAACATTTTTTTCCCCCCCAATGATTTAGTATTTGTTTAATTGATTTGTTATCCCTTTATGTTAAAGGTGTTTTTTCTAGTGTCAGACTCTTGTTTGTTTATCAGGGAGACACGGTATATGCTACAGTAGTACCGGAGCTGGACGAGAGAGAACTCGAGAAGACCATCAACCCCATTGTGCAGGAGTACTTTGAGCATGGAGACACCAAAGAGGTGGAGGTGAGCTATAGCTTAACACAAAGCCAGATGCCAAATAACAGAAACTTTGTTTCAGTAGTATTAGTAGCTAAACATTCCATTCCCATTCATTGAATACCATTAAAGCATTGCTTCTCATCAAGGAAGCTGGGGCCCACTAGGGGAAATTAAACCAAGCCTTAAAAAAAGATGAAAAAAATCAAAATATTTCTTATTTATAATTCATCCCGTTCACACTGATGATGTAAATCAAAAACGTTTGTATTTGGCCTCTAAATATATTTTTTTTGTATAAGACATTTTCTACAATAATATGTGCAAGCTCCTCTCCTGGTTGAACTTTGAAATGTTTTTGAGCTTACACACTGAATTAATTTGTTTATCTGTTAATTCAGGGGTGCAAAACACAGTCAGGTCCTCACAGTCCTGTTGAGTTTAGTTCCAAAGCTGCTCCAACACACATACCTGGGCTGCATCCGTGAAGAACATTAATCTCTTAGGATGTGTGGAATCCTGACATTTAATTTACAGAACTAGGACTGTCGGGCCTTTAAATATTGAAGTCAAAAAAGTTTAAGAACCACTGTATTAGAGCATCATACTTGGTCTAATATACAGTATTCTAATTGCTCCTCAGAAGGTAAACTAGTTAAATTAATAGTTCACCCAACGATTATCCGATAATTTACTCCCCCTCAACCCATCCTAGGTGTATATGACTTTCTTCTTTCAGCCAAACACAATCAGAGTTATATTAAATAATATCCTGGCTCTTTCCAGGTTTGTAATGGCATTGAATAGTTCCCAATTTCAAGCTCCAAAAAGCACATCCATCCATCATAAAAGTAATCCATACGACTCCAGTGGGTTAATAAATGCCTTCTGTAGCAAAACGATGGGTTTTTATAAAACTGGCAATGGCCGTACACACAATCACTAGAGAGTAAATTATGGGATAATTTTCATTTTTGGGTGAACCTTTCCTTTAATTCACCTCCCAGAAATTTTCCACAGTCTTTGTAAGTTGTTGATCTAAACTTTTATTTCTGCTTCCTTCTTTGTCTGGTAGATGCTTCTCAAAGAGCTGAACTTGGGCCATCACAGATATGAGTTCTCTTCTCTGGCTGTTTCTCTGTCTCTGGAAGGCAAGGCCAGCCAAAGAGAGCTTACATCACGTCTTCTCTCAGACTTATCTGGAAAGGTGCTCTCTGAAAGGGACATGTCACGTGCGTTTGACAAAATACTTAAAGAACTGCCAGACCTCATCCTGGATACACCGGAGGCCCCACAGGTAAGGGAAAAATGACATATGACAATGAAAAAATTCCATAAAAGGGACAATATTACCGTAAAACTTCAAATAATAGCCGAGTCCCAAATAGGTTTGGGTAAATAAAGGCCGGTCTCAAATAGAGGCCGGGTCTGTTTTTTAGTTTCGGGTTGTATTTAATCTTCTAAAACCCGTAAGATCGTCCGCTTTTTGGCAGCCGCCAAAGCAAATTTGTGTCCCGCCAAAGTCTTTTTTGATCGGTCAGTGATGTAATAGAATGACTGCTGCGCTTGACAGGGCGCAAACTAGCAGAGAGAGAGCACCCCGGCCGCGCGCGCGCACTCACGTCTTCAAACAACACGAGCGCTGTCTTGCTCTCTATCCCTCGTGCATATTAATCAAAATCAATTGGGGTGGGGGGGTTGGTTGGTTGGGGAAAATTGACAGACACAAACACTTAAAGGAGTCATGGTTTTCATTTGTTTCTTTTAATGGCAGCAGTGAATATATTAACTGAACAATTATTTGAACTGTACATTAAACTAAACATTGGAACATTTATTTTTATGTAATTCATCCACAAAGTGTGCAGCTTTTGTCACTGCAGTGTATCTTTCTGGGCTTCTGGAAGAACATTTTTTAATACGTGGGTCGTTATAACTGACGTTCTCAACTACTTTCTATATTACTTTCTCCCACCCGCAACATTTATGTTTTGTCCCGCACCCGCCCGCAAATAGACTTTTTTTCTGTACCTCCAAATACTTTCAAGTTAGCCTACGTGTCGCCACCATACACATCAGCATAATACTCCTGATAAATGATTTGTTATTAAAGCATTAACACACAAACCACTGTTTGTGTTATAACATAAAAGCAAGCAGATACTACGTGCATGGTTTGGCATGACTGCGCGGAAATGTGCTCCCTTAATAATTCCTAAAAAGCTGACATCAGTTCATCACGCTCTCACACATCTCTGTTATTATCAATGAAGCTGACTGCACAATGAATCTTTCATAATATATGCACTTTGTTTGTTATAATTAGAGGATTTGCCAGCATACAGAATTCAGCACTGAACAAAAAGTCAGTTTTGAGCAAGCGGCAACATTCTAATCTGAAAAATGAAGCCTACCCGGAAGTGCGAAAAACTGCAATACATCGAAAATCCGCTAGGGGCAGGTCCCAAAAGGGAACAAATGTCCATAGACCCCATGTTAAAATGTCCGTTTTCACAGCATAAATTCATGTTTTTACAATTTGGTCCCATGGACTTTTATTGTATTTTTCGGTAGGTTCCGAGTGCCTGACAACTGTGAGGGGGGTGAATTTTTTTTCTAACTCGTTAGTTTAGATCATATTTAGATATAAAATGTATGACAAATAAGGCCGTGGTTAACTTTGATTGACAGCTTGATTACGGGCTGCGCCAAGTGGAATTCCTGAAATTTGACGTCTCGGCCATGATCTGACACAACACATCATACCACCTCTGTATCCTCTGTATCCTTTCTGAACATTTGTATTGAAATATCGTACATAAAATGGGTTGCTCTGCTATAAACTGCACTAACCGACACTGTAGGAGTACTTCGCTCCATTTTTTCCGGTAAGTGACATTCCACTACTTAGCATCAGTTTGTGGGCAGTGGCACTGCAACAGTTAGCATTAAATCGCCTCAGATAAGTTAGCGTCCGAGGTACTTTACCTGTGGTTATAACTGACGTTTGAAACACTGTAAATGCGTCTGCCAAATGAATAAATGTAACATAAGAATCGACTGATATGTCCCACATTGGAGTGTTAATATATTTTGAGCAAAAGACATATTGTGCAAACCATTACTCTAAAATAGCGTTTCTCAACGGGGGCATTTGGACAGTGTTGGGGGGCGGTGTGAACGAGGCAGCAGAGAGGGGGGTGCTCAGGCATGAATGGGGGGCGTTACTCACTGTTATTCATCACAACTTTTAAGCCTCTGACAACACATACAATGTTCATTTGAATGTAAAATAAAATTATGTCTGTGCAAATTAATGAATTAATATTTAAATGTTGCTAGTAGCCCACTCAGACTTGTCCGGCTAGTTACCGGCAAATGATCTCCATAGCAACGCCTAAAAACAAATGCCGCAGCTGTCAGAGTAAACGCTGCCTCCGAACTCTGCTTCGCGGTTTAAGATAAGATAAATGTGTCTAATCAAAATGCACACAAGCACAATTACGTAGGCTAAAACAATTTTGATATAAAAAAAACATTCAAACATCATGGCGGAAAACAAGAAGTGCAGACAGTATAGTGTTGAGCACATTAGATATGGCTTTATTCCCTCACCCACGAACATCCAGCTCCCGATGTGCCTGCTTTGCCAGTAGGTTTTCTCTAACGAGGCAATGAAACCGTCCCATCTAAAGGAGCACCTATTAAGCTTTGCACATGCAGACGAAGTACCGCAGCCGTCCCAGTTTGGTTACCTCAGGCGCACTCCGGCTCAAGCTGACATCCTTGTGTCCTGATGTTAAAAAGTTGGCTGCCAGTCACCAAGCTCAGGGCTTACACTAATGACCGTAATTACGGTGGCTGTTTTTGAAGCATTTGCCATTTTTTTCTTCGGTTCATTTTAGGTGGCTGAGCTGTTGTCTTCTTTGTTCGTCATTTGAAATCAAATGACGGCTATTCAAATTTGAAGCCTAGTAGGCTATTACCTAATTGAGTGCGCGAACGGTCCGTGTATCTTTTGGTCATTTGATTTTCCTTTCAGAAACGGGTATTAAAAAGGTCCGTGTATCTTTTGGTCATTTGATTTCCTGTTTGGAATGGAATAACGAGAAATGAAAACCAGCTCGTTTATTCGTTTTTTTGTTTAGTTTAAAAAACGAAAAATTTGATTTTGGCTCGATTTTTCATTTTTCGCTTGTGGTTTACAAATCGGTTTATGGGTTTGATATTTCATTTGCACACGTGGGCGGCGCTGAAACACCCCTTTCATCTGATTGGTCAAACCGCTCCGCCTTCAGTACGAGCTTTTCTTTCTGTCAGGCAGAATAAGAGTCACGAGTGCGGCACTGACACATGTTCTTTAATAAAATAATATCTGAAACCACCATTCACTGTTAACTACGCACAATATTTGAAGCAGAAATATGTTGCTGGTCACGTAACGCGTGCTGCTGCTACTTGCAAGCGACCCCAGTAATGTGAGCCACAGTAGGCCTATGACAGATTATTTTAGCATGATGTATTTCCCATTGATAAATACAGTGCAAATAGTTCCGTCTCTTTGGATAAAAGGGAAGTGGAAATAAAAATCAATAATAGACTGAACTGTACCATGATAAAATATGTCCGTAACATTAGATGTCCGTAAATCCCTTACGGAACAAAAATATATGGGAATATACTGCAAAATATATACAAATAAATACATTTCCCTATATGGGAAACTAGTGCTTATATTTTTCAATATACTGCAATTAGGGCTGGTCCGAATACCATTTTTTGAGCTTCGAAGCTTCGGTAGTAATGAACATCGAATATTCGAAGCTTCGGAATCTCTATAGCCTATGTCTGTCTGTCCGTTGCATTTTGATTATTTCGAGAACCGTTCATCCAAACGACTTCACAAGGGAGTGCAGTGTCGTATTTGGTGCAATATAGATAGACAGGCGAGACGCGACACGTTCAGAATTAATAAACTTTTAATAAACTACAGAACAGCGCGAGCCGGATGCGCGCGCGCCTCACGCGAGCAGAGCTTATATACTCCGAGAATGGACACTGCACTAGTGATATAAAATACACACAGGTCTGTTAACTTAAGCAATATTTTTAATAAGGTAGTCTAATATTTTTCTCACTAACAAATTACTGACAAAGTAGGGTAGATTTAAATAAAGAAGCGGTGCGCCTCACGCATGCAGGGCATATATGCTCCGAGAACGGACACTCCGCTAGTGATATAAAACACACACACACGTCTTTTAACTTAAGCAATATTTTTAATAAGGTAGTCTTATAATATTTTTCTCACTGACAAAGTAGGGTAGATTTAAATAAATAAAAACAAAATTTAAATAAATAAAAACGAAATTTAAATAAAGAAAAACGAAATTTAAATATAGAAAAACGAAATTTAAATAAAGAAAAACGAAAAATAAACGTGACGTCCCAGTAAAATCTCAAAGTCTCCTATATTTAGCTGTAGATTAATTTAGATTGATAAGGGTAAAAAGGATAATACATTTTGTTTCTATTATTCTATGTTCCACAATGTCAAAGCAACGCAGCTTAACCCAAAATACAAGCTCAGGCATGCACTTCTGTCCATACAAACTCCGCTGTTCTGCGCTCTAGCCAGAGAATACTCCCGTTGCAGGAACACATTTAGTAGTCCAAGAAGAAGCAAATATATTTATTAAGTAGATATAACGAAGTTATATGTTAAGTATTATATTTCACCAGATTTTATAGTGTAAAACATATTCAAGCGCGAATGACAACCGTTTCGAGGGGGATGCTAGGTGTGCAAAAAAAAAAAAAAAGAATATTCGAATGTCACATTTTCAAATCGAATACCAACACACCGAACGAATATTCGAATATCCGGGTCCAGCCCTAACTGCAATATATGCTTTGACCATGTATGGCTATATATTAATGAATATAAAATATTTATAAATGAAGACAAAGTAGCATTACATGTAATATTCACAAAGGTTTATCTTTTATTGTGTAGCCTACATATATTGCACATACATGTTCCCATATAAATGTGAATGTATATTTACACACACATTCACGGAATGAGTTACTTACAACAGATTTCTAGTTCCCAGCATGCATTGGTTCTGACTGTTAAAGGAGAGCAAATGTTAAAATTAAGTGTTATTTAACGTGTTTTGCTCAATATTAATATGGGGAGATCTATTAGTGTTTAGTGTTTTATTATTTAATTTAAAAGGTTTTCTGGTATGTCTGAGTTTTTGGGGTTACCATTGTGCTGAAGAATAAAGCCTGGTTAGGTTGATGATTGGCCTAATATCATCATTACTATAGTTACTATATTTTATAAGTAATGGCTGTGCACTCCTCAGCACAGTGATAGTGTTTTGGCTAAATACTTTTGGTTTTGTTAATTAACTTGGAAATTTGAAACAATTAATGTAACTAATTAAAAAACATAAGTAATATATTACATTATACATTATTATGTTTTTATATTGCATGAGTGAATATATCTGCAATATATTACACATGCAGGGCCATATCTGAGTACATACATAATATATTATGAAGTGTATTGCTGAATATAAAATTACATACATTGATATATTAGTAAATATATTGTCACATATTTTTTAATATATGAAAAGCAGCAATTCCTTATGTATTATTCAATATAATATATTAACACAATATATTATTCTGTATATTTTCAAATATACTGTTAAACCATTTAATATATTGATCATTCATATATGGGAAATATATTTTCGTTCCGTAAGGGATGACCTACCCATAATGGTTACATTAGAGTTAGGGGATAACACCGTTTGTACAGTATAAAAATCATTATGTCTAAAGTTCCCATAAAACATGAAAACCCAACAACCCAATGGGAATATATCCTTGTTGTGTAAAACATCTGTTCATAATCTGTGAATACACAATTCCAATACGAATAGCACTGGGAGACGTCTGGAATAACTGTGCAATGATCAATCCGCATTTTTAAGCCAGCTAATTTTACAGAAGGCTAATATTCAGAATGACCTTCTCGTATAACGCACAAATGGGCTTCCTTTGTGAAATATAGCAGACCACCTTTTTTAAACTGTTATTTAAGATATATTTGTGCATAAATGTTTGCATTCAAGTTTTTCGTACAGTCAGACAGTCAGACAGTCAGACAGATAGATAGATAGATAGATAGATAGATAGATAGATAGATAGATAGATAGATAGATAGATAGATAGATAGATAGATAGAACCTTTGTAAGATATTGTAAGATATGTGCTCGTCTTCACAAAAACTACATGCAGGGTTTTTAAACATCTTGTGTGGAGAAATATAGGCCTATAGTTTATTCTGGGCAGTATGGCAAGCCATGGCAAAAAGCAGGCTAACTTGTAGGCTATAGCCTTGAAAGGAAAACAGATTTGCCGAGTTAAAACAGTTTTTGTTGTTGAATCATATTTTTTCTAGTACATCTTAAAATATAGAGCTCATGACAAATAAAAGTTCCAGATGGACAAAAATTAAACGCAAAAACTAACAATATCTTAAAAGAAACTAGAGAGTGGCAAACTTTGAAGTAGGGTTCAAGTTTTAATTAGTTGTACAGCTTGAAGTGTAAAGCTTATTCTCATACACAGATATGGCCTATTTATGAATGAAATTCATGCTTTTATTTGTCATTTAAACTGATGCAAACAGGAAAAGAGAGTAGAAAGACGTATTATCCTGTTGCCCCCTCTAGTGGACAGCGTTAAGTATTACGCCTTCATTGCTCAGATAAGGCAAGTCAATGGATTTTTTGGGGAAAATAAGTCTGACCAGTTAGAAAAGATATAAGCGAGTCAGACCAGTCTGAAGGTCTGAGCAGAGTTTGGGGAAGCATTAAAGTTCTAGGCGGAGTCAATTTCTCATAATAATAATGTTTAAATATATGCTGGCTTTCTCAAGCCAACGTAATAAACAGAACTCAGAGAAACATCGACCAATTCAGTATGTAATAAAATTGTATTAGTTTTATAATAAAACTAATACGATTTTAAAGGTATGCCGTGCTCTTCAACTGACATGATTTGAATTAATCCCAAACCCTGCTAATTTTGTAAGTACAGTTCGTTTGTTCACTGATTCTAGCTTCTCTCTTTTCTGTCTCTTTATTTTCATGTGAACTGAGTAGGCTACACATGCTTACATTTATAAATATAAACTTTATTTCTATCCAATTTTCAAAATTATTTAGGCCTATACTGTACATGTGTCACACACACCTTTTGATGTAAATAAAAGACGAGAGTGGTAAATGTTATGAACATACAGTTCAGCCTATTATTGATTTTTATTTCCACTTCCCTTTTATCCAAAGAGACAGAACTATTTGCACTGTATTTATCAATGGGAAATACATCATGCTAAAATAATCTGTCATAGGCCTACTGTGGCTCACATTGCTGGGGTCGCTTGCAAATCGCAGCAGCACGCGTTACGTGACCAGCAACATATTTCTGCTTCAAATATTGTGCGTAGTTAACAGTGAATGGTGGTTTCAGATATTATTTTATTAAAGAGCATTTGTCAGTGCCGCACTCGTGACTCTTATTCTGCCTGACAGAAAGAAAAGCTCGTACTGAAGGCGGAGCGGTTTGACCAATCAGATGAAAGGGGCGTTTCAGCGCCGCCCACGTGTGCAAATGAATAAATACAGTGATAAACTGTATTGAACCCATAAACCGATTTGTAAACCACAAATGAAAAATGAAAAATCGAGCCAAAATCAAATTTTTCGTTTTTTAAACTAAACAAAAAAACGAATAAACGAGCTGGTTTTCATTTCTCGTTATTCCATTCCAAACAGGAAATCAAATGACCAAAAGATACACGGACCTAAAAAACAAGTGGCTATTTGATTTTTGTTTTAAAATACAAAAATTAAAATTAAAATACAAAGCGTTTCTCTTTTTCAGTGTCAAAAAGGGATGAGCGAAATTTTAAAAAATGATTTGAGTTTCATTTTCTATTTCGGATAACAAAAAATAAAATTACTTTAAAACAGAAACGAAAAAAGGGCCGTTTGTTCACATTCCGAGACCGGATGTGGCCACTTACGTGACAAGAGCGCCAAATTTGACAGGGTCAGTTGACTCAGTTATGATTTTAGACATTGAAAAACAAGGCCTGTCATCCACAGAAATCTTAGCGCAGATATCACAAGTATTAAATAGGGGAGCAAGAGGATGTTCCGCAAGAAACGTGAGGAGATTTTGCAATGAAAATGGATTAAGTTTGATGGGACTCCCTGACGCACATTTGGAGTTGGAGGTAGCAAAAGCCATAACCGAGGTATGATCCTGCTTAAAATCATAACTGAGTAAGGTTCTAAAGACATTTTATTCTGGGCTAAAGCAACACTGGTACCCTGTCAAATTTGTAGGGCTGGGCGATATGGCCAGAAAGGTCCGTGTACGTTTTGATAGTTTGTTTTTTCGTTTGAACCACAAAACAAAATAACGAGAAACCACTTTTTTTTCGTTTGTCGTTTCAAACCAAAAACAAAGAAACGATAAAAAAAAGAGCCGTTTTCCCGTTTTTGGTTTCTGAATCAAAAAATGAAAAACGACTAAACCAAATTCAAATAATGGTCCAATTTTGTTTTTTTGAAATTCCTTTTTTCTTTTCTCCGTTTGAAGATCTACATTAAAAGGTCAAAAACGGATAAATGACTTCAAAATCTGTTTTGCACACGTGGGCGGCGGTCATGAAACGCCCCTTTCAGCCGATTGGTCAAGCAAATCTGAGCATGTGACGTCATCAGTAATTCCCCAGGTCTTTCCAACAAAATAATAGTCCTATGGCTCTGCGTACCGCTTCTTAAACTGTACAGGGCTGTACAGGGCTGTGCTGTATAGGGGTGGTGATGGCGCAGTGGATAAGACACATGCCTTTGGTGTGAGAGACCCGGGTTCGAATCCACTGTGAGACACCATTGTGTCCCTGAGCAAGACACTTAACCCCTAGTTGCTCCAGAGGCGTGCGACCTCTGAAATATATAGCAATTGTAAGTCGCTTTGGATAAAAGCGTCAGCTAAATGAATAAATGTAAAAATGTAATGCAACTTAACGCGTTTCACAGAAATATTTATTTCAGAAATATTAAATATTAATCTGCACCCAGCCGGTTTTATTTAGCTGTGCAGAGTTAAATCTGTGTAGTGCTGCACTAGACCGCGCAGAGCGCGTGAAGCACAGACCAATGTTCTGTCAAGTGTAAATACGCAGCAGTCATAATGACTCTTCTTTTAGACAATACGCTCAGTTTTGGACAAGGGGTGGTCATTGCAAATACTGTAATGCAAAACTGCTGATGGTGGTGGTGGTGGGTAGCCTACCGATGATGGTACCGGTAAATTAAATGTAACTAATCATAGCAGCGAGATGATTGACAGGAAAAAGCTTAAGATAGCCTAAATAACACAATAGAGGAAAAAGCTTAAGATAGCCCAAATAACACAATAGATGTTTTGGAACTTATGATATTTATTGCCCCTCAACAGGCCACAACTATACAAAAAAGAAATAACAAATATAGCCTATACAAATTTGTAGTGCAAATAAAACAAAACAAAAATGGTTTATTACTTTATTACTCATTAATGAAGGAATCCAGACATTAGAAAAATATCATTCTACACATGATTTTTATATATTTTTTTATATTTAATATGAGGGAAATGCACAAGCGTTTTATATTTAATATGAGTATGCGTATTGTTAATAGCATGCGTTACGGACGTGACACAAAAAATCTTTAACTTTTAGGTGGCAAAATATTTTTTAGTAATTCTGTGATTTACAATGCGCAAACCAAAAGTAATACTACCCACCGGATGAAGAATGGTTGGCTCTCCACAGAACAAAAAATATATTAATTTTATTTAATTTTTCGTGTGCGCATTTATGAGAAAAAACAATGTTACAGACGTGACCGCTCTGAAAGCGCCATAAAAGACTTTAAAACTTCAGAGACCTCAAACAGAAAGCACAAAGCCTGTCTTTAAAGTGAATTTTGTATTAATTGTATCTTAATTTTAATCAATGTTTCATCAACCACATGCCTGGATTTAATAAATAAGAAGTAAATATAGCAGACAATAGATAATCACGACACGGAGGCGCCGGCGCATGAACTGGAGCTCGTCTCATAAATGAACCGAAACTCAGCTGAGAAATATACATACATAGGCTACATTATACATAGGTGCATATAGTATATATATATATATATATATATATATATATATATATATATATATATATATATACTGTATATATATATATATATATATATATATATATATAGGCCTATATATATATATATAAAGCTTTTAAACAGAACAATTCAAAACGAAAGAAAACAGACTGCTCTCTGCATGTAATCCGTATGAAATGTGCATTTCTCTCTGGCGCATTCACTACTGTGAAGATCGCGAGTCAGCATCGTCAACTTCATCTTTGCAGCCGACACAGACACAAAAAACACTTGTGTATTAATAAACAATTAAAATGTCTCCTTGCTGTATATGACATATTCATAATCATTACTTTTGCCAGTTCGTGACAGCTTTTATGTGCTTTATTGGCAGCATATTTTTTCCCTGGACTCTACGCCAGGGGTCACCCTCAGCACCTTCCCGCGGTACTAACTAATTTACAGTGCTGTGTTGCATACAGAGTTTATATTTAATATTTATTTAATGTTTATTTATTTTTTATATAATCTTTGGAATTTTAACTTTTTAATTTATTTTCCTCTAAATCACTTTACAGTGTGATGAACTAACTTTTCTCAAAGAGTGTTGTATCACTCTATTAGCACCCTTATATGTTGTATACTTTAATAGACATTGTCCAGTGAAATTATGTTTTTGTAAGAAAAATGCTGTGAGCAAATGTTGAATTGTTTTTTTTTAACCTGTAAGTCATCACTTTCTTAATATTCAATCAACACAAATTGCAGACAGCCTAATATATAGGCTGTCTGATGAAATCTGTATCTGACATGGAATTTAGATGTATTTACAGTTTTATGCAGTTCAAATGTGGCACAGTAAGTGCATTTACATATAATTTTTTGTACAGTGCTTAGAACTGTTTAGCTTTCTAAATGGGATTATGAAGTGCCTCGGTAAATATAGGCTACAATAAAATAGTATACTAGCCTATAAAAAATCCCGCATAGTATTAAACTTTTATTAACAAATTTAAACGATTAAGACGGAATACATAAAACAACAGCATTAGCCTATAACAAATAAATAAAATATATTTGAAAATGTCTCTTTAAAATGAACGCTCAGTTTGTGGGTTCACACTGTTAGGCTATTTGATTGTTTCTTTGTTGTTGTTGTTGTTGTTGTTGTTTTCAAATACAAACTCACTTATTTTAAACAAAGAAATATTTTTTAACTAACAAGCTTTTTCCTCTATTGTGTTATTTAGGCTAAGCTTTTTCCTCCACTATCGTCCTGTCAATCATCTCGCTGTCTCACTCTCGCGACTATGATTAGTTACATTTAATTTACCATCATCGGTAGGCTACCCACCACCACCACCATCAGCAGTTTTGCATTACAGTATTTGCAATGACCACCCCTTGTCCAAAACTGAGCGTATTGTCTAAGAGTCATTATGACTGCTGCGTATTTACACTTGACAGAACATTGGTCTGTGCTTCACGCGCTCTGCGCGGTCTAGTGCAGCACTACACAGATTTAACTCTGCACAGCTAAATAAAACCGGCTGGGTGCAGATTAATATTTAATATTTCTGAAATAAATATTTCTGTGAAACGCGTTAAGTTGCACAGCCCTGTACAGTTTAAGAAGCGGTACGCAGAGCCATAGGACTATTATTTTGTTGGAAAGACCTGGGGAATTACTGATGACGTCACATGCTCAGATTTGCTTGACCAATCGGCTGAAAGGGGCGTTTCATGACCGCCGCCCACGTGTGCAAAACAGATTTTGAAGTCATTTATCCGTTTTTGACCTTTTAATGTAGATCTTCAAACGGAGAAAGGAATTTAAAAAAAACAAAATCGGACCATTATTTGAATTTGGTTTAGTCGTTTTTAATTTTTTGATTCAGAAACCAAAAACGGGAAAACGGCTCTTTTTTATCGTTTCTTTGTTTTTGGTTTGAAACGACAAACGAAAAAAAGGTGGTTTCTCGTTATTTTGTTTTGTGGTTCAAACGAAAAAACAAACTATCAAAACGTACACGGACCCAGAAAAATCATATCTCGGTATTTTTTGGTTAAATGGCAATATACGATATAGGCTATCTCGGTACTTTCTATGTTTTTCTATTTGGATAAAGAAAATCTTTATTTAAAAAAAAAATGTAATTTCACATCCTGTTCAATGATATCCAAACGATGTTGATATTGATGGATATGGAAACAAATATAGGGAATGGAATGTAGGCCATGCAATCTGGTCCGTGTACGTTTTGATGGTTTGTTTTCCAATTTGAAACGAAATAAGCAGAAACGAGAAAACGGCGCCTTTATTTGTTTTTTCGTTTTTTCAAAAAAACGAAAAAAAGAGATTTCGGCTTGATTTTTCGTTTTTTAGTTCACAGGCAAAAAACGAATAAATGACTTCAAAATTCGTTTTGCACTTGTGGGCGGTCATGAGACGCCCCTTTCAGCCGATTGGTCAAGCAAATCTGAGCATGTGATGTCATCAGTAATTCCCCAAGTCTTTTCAACAAAATAATAGTCCTATGGCTCTGCGTACCGCTTCTTTAACTGTACAGGGCTGTGCAACTTAACGCGTTTCACAGGAATATTTATTTCAGAAATATTAAATATTAATCTGCACCCAGACAGTTTTATTTAGCTGTGCAGAGTTAAATCTGTGTAGTGCTGCACAGACCGCGCAGAGCGGGTGAAGCACAGACCAATGTTCTGTCAAGTGTAAATACGCAGCAGTCATAATAACTCTTCTTGACAATACGCTCAGTTTTGGACAAGGGTTGGTCATTGCAAATACTGTAATGCAAAACTGCTGATGGTGGTGGCGGGTAGGCTACCTACCG
The DNA here is from genome assembly GCA_030770095.1 of Gila robusta. NCBI lineage: Eukaryota > Metazoa > Chordata > Actinopteri > Cypriniformes > Leuciscidae > Gila > Gila robusta. Next base: position 91,225 of record JAVALU010000210.1, read on the forward strand.
ATGATAGTAAATTAAAATGTAACTAATCATAGCCGCGAGAGTGAGACAGCGAGATGATTGACAGGACGATAGCGGAGGAAAAAACTCAAGATAGCCTAACATGTGTTAGTTAAAAAATATTTCTTTCTTTAATATATAAGTGAGTTTGTATCTGAAAACAACAACAACAACAACGAAACAATCAAATAACTGTGGACCACAAACTGAGCGTTCATTTTAAAGGGAAATTTCCAAATATCTCTTATTTATTTTGTTATAATGTTGTTGTTTTATGAATTCCGTCTTAATCGTTTTGTTAATAAAAGTTTAATAGGCCTACTATGCGGGAGTTTTTTATAGTAGCCTACTATTTTATTGTATATATACCGAGGCACTTCATAAACCCAATTGGAAAGCTAAACAGTTAAGCATGAACTCTAGCAAGATCAATTAAGATTTTCATTTGGGTTTATGAAGTGCCTCGGTAAATATACATATGCTACACATTACATTCTTTATGGGTATAGAGTTCATGGTAGCCTACTAATGCATAAGCTCCTCCTTGATTATACAGCCATGATTATGATGGGCCGACAGTAATGCCACCAAATTTAAAGAAACTGAGACCAATGCAACTGAGTTAATGTATCGTATTTTCATGATATAATTATATAATTGGCTTATGGCTGACTTGGCGCCACCTACTGGCGGTCTTTCATATTGAAAGTATTGTTACATGTAACTTCATATTTTTCACTGTGGCATTTAATAGTCTCTTAGTATGCAATTGAAATTGATATGTAAATGCACTTACTGTGCCACATTTGAGCTGCATAAAACTGTGTAAATACACATAAATTCCATGTCAGATACAGATTTCATTAGATAGCCTATATATATTAGGCTACCGCAATTTGTGTTGAATAAATATTAAGAAAGTGATGACATTTACAGGTTTTAAAAAAACAATTCTACATTTGCTTACAACATTTTTCTTACAAAAATCTAATTTCGCTGGACAATGTCTATTACAGTATACAACATAGACATAAGGGTGCTAATAGAGTGATACAACACTCTTTAAGAAACGTTTATTTTCATCACACTGTAAAGTGATTTAGAGGAAAATAAATTAAAAAGTTCAAATTCCAAAGATTTAAACTCTGTATGCAACACAGCATACTGTACATTAGTTGGTACCGCGGGAAGTAGGGGTGCTGAGGGTGACCCCTGGCGTAGAGTCCAGGGAAAACATATGCTGCCAATAAAGCACATAAAAGCTGTCACAAAGAACCGGCAAAAGAAATGATTGATATGTCAAATACAGCAAGACGACATTTTAATTGTGTATTAATAAGCAAGTGTTTTTTTGTGTCAGTGTCAAAAGATGAAGTTGACAATGCTGACTCGCGATCTTCGCAGTAGTTAAAGCGCCAGAGAGAAATGCACATTTCATACTACATAAGCAGAGAGTCTGTTTTCTTTCGTTTTGAATTGTCCTGTTTAAAAGTAGACATTTCAATATAGATATATTTCTCAGGTCTGTGAGGCAAGTACGCTACCTTATACACTTAGTTTCGGTTCATTTATGAGACGAGCTGCAGTTCACGCGCCGGCGCCTCCTGGTCGTGATTATCTATTGTCTGCTATATTTACTTCTTATTTATTAAATCCAGGTAATTGGTTGATGAAACATTGATTTAAATTAAGATACAATTAATACAAAACGAAATTCACTTTAAAGAAAGGCTTTGTGCTTTCTGTTTGAGGTCTCTGTGAAAGTTTTAAAGTCGCTTTCAGAGCGGTCGCGTCCGTAACGGAGAACTGTCACGTCTGTAACATTGTTTTTTCCTCATAAATGCGAACACGAAAAATTAAATAAAATTAATATTTTATGTTCTGTGGAGAGCCAACCCTTCTTCATCCGGTGGGTAGTATTGCGCATTGTAAATCACAGAATTACTAAAACATATTTTGCCACCTAAAAGTTAAAGATTTTTTGTGTCACGTCCCACATGTGTATTTCACTCATATTAAATATAAAACGCATGTGTATTTCCCTCATATTAAATATAAAATGCATGTACTGATTTTTTTCTAATGTCTGGACTCCTTTATTAAGGAGTAATAAAGTAATAAACATTTTTTGTTTTGTTTTATTTGTAGGCTACTACAAAGAGTGTATATATTTGTTATTTCTTTTTGGTGCTTAACAAGCATAATTTAATTTTGCCCAGTTGTGGTCTGTTGAGGGGCAATAGATATCAAATGTCTCAAAACATCTATTGTGTTATTTGTATCGATCCACTATATAAACATAATATCTACATGGCATTTGATTGGAGGCTAGTCTCACTTTGTCCCACGGCAACATTAAAATAGTTTAGATTTGTGTACGTTGTTTCTGTTAATGTATTGAATTAGTGTCCATTTCATTATAATATTCAGGTTTATCGTTAATAATTGAACATGCACATGTATTTTAAGTTCCGTTAAAGAGGGGTGGACATTTGAGCATTTAAAAATGTACTTGAAAGTAACGCAATAGTTACTTTCTGAATTAACTAGTTACTTTTATAATTTGTAACTGAGTAACTAATTTAGTTACTTTTTGGAAGTAGTGACTAGTAACTGTAAGTAATTACTTTTTTAAAGTAACTTGCCAAACACTGATCATAACAAATAAAAGATATTTGGAAATGTCCCTTTAAAATGAACGCACAGCTCAGTTTGTGGTCCACACTGTTATTTGATTGTTTCTTTGTTGTTGTTGTTTTCAAATACAAACTCACTTATATTAAACAAATAAATATTTTTTTACTAACACATGTTAGGCTATCTTGAGTTTTTTCCTCCGCTATCGTCCTGTCAATCATCTCGCTGTCTCACTCTCGCGGCTATGATTAGTTACATTTTAATTTACTATCATCGGTAGGTAGCCTACCCGCCACCACCATCAGCAGTTTTGCATTACAGTATTTGCAATGACCACCCCTTGTCCAAAACTGAGCGTATTTTCAAGAAGAGTTATTATGACTGCTGCGTATTTACACTTGACAGAACATTGGTCTGTGCTTCACCCGCTCTGCGCGGTCTGTGCAGCACTACACAGATTTAACTCTGCACAGCTAAATAAAACCGTCTGGGTGCAGATTAATATTTAATATTTCTGAAATAAATATTCCTGTGAAACGCGTTAAGTTGCACAGCCCTGTACAGTTTAAGAAGCGGTACGCAGAGCCATAGGACTATTATTTTGTTGAAAAGACTTGGGGAATTACTGATGACGTCACAGGCTCAGATTTGCTTGACCAATCGGCTGAAAGGGGCGTCTCATGACCGCCCACATGTGGAAAACGAATTTTGAAGTCATTTATTCGTTTTTTGCCTGTGAACTAAAAAACGAAAATCAAGCCGAAATCTCGTTTTTTTGAAGAGGTCAGGGGGGCGTTGCTCTAAAATGTTATTTAGTTTTACTCATTGCATAATCCATAACAAAACATCCCTTGTATCAGGGTTTCCGTTGTCCGGTAATTACCGGACATTGGCCGGAGAAAAAATGAAATGTCCGACAAAATTAAATCTCTCCGGTCAAATTGTCCGATTAAAATTGCCTAATAATCCCGCCCCCCTAACACAATCTGAATTTGAGAATAAGCCTAAAATGTATAAAGCAAAAATACACCGACCTTTGGCTATGTTATAAATTTAAAGGAACAGGCTCTACCGTTTGAAAGTTATAAAACAACATCGCATGCTGCATTTCAAATAAAGTGCATGCCTAAAACGGCTGTAATATAGACCTAAACAACGAACGATTGAGTGAGACGTTTCAAATATGGCCAGGCCCAGGCAGACTAGCCTTAAAAGCTTTTTTCAGAGGCCAGACGATGGTGAATCAGGAACATCTCATTATAGCCTATAGATCAGTGGTTCTAATCCGCTCACTCGTACAGTTTTTTTTTTTTCTCTCATCAAAACTGAATAGCCTATGTTCATCAGTGCATGGTTACAGTCTATATCAAGCAGGGACACGTTTGTGTGCATTTTATTTTGTGATTTCACCGGAATGAATAGAGTCTCCGCAACGGCGATAGATTGAAACGCGCGTCCGAGTGAAGATTGCGCAACTCGCACAGCGCGTCGTCCATGCAACTGATAGCAGCGGACACTAGCGCTCAGCTTGATTTCAAAAACAACAGATTTTAGCACTAGATCTCTTATTTAATAGCGAACTAAATGAATGATCTGATAGTTAACTGGAGATGTTTTATTTATTTGTATTAGGTACATCCGTGCCTCAATGTTTCAAAAAGTGAATGTGTGTGAAACCATAGTAAAAAACAATTGGCGTTGATTGACGCCAATTGGACGTTCATGTTTTTTTCTGTCTATTTGAAAGTTAAGCTAATAATAACATGTTGCATTCTATATGGCCTGATTATGTCATTTTTTAAAGTTACATAGACTACCTCCAGTTTTCGTCAACTTGACTAATTAAGAGGCGATATTTGACCGGCATATCATCAAAATGTCCGTAAAACGAAACCTCTGCCGGTCACTTTGACCGGCACCATTTTTTTCTAGCGGAAACTCTGCCTTGTATATATATAATATACGTACCTCTTACAGTAATGGCGTCCATAACGAAAACTGCAGAAATTAATAATAACATTAATCCATATATGGATTGGCCAGAAGGTGGGCGGGATTAGGATTTCCCAAGATTTTCAAAGATGGCGCCGCCCATACCCCCCATAAACGGCCTCAAAACCGTTATTCAGAAAGTCTATGGGTGACGTCACAGACGCTTTGTCCATTTTTTTTACAGTCTATGGTTTTGAGCGGTGAGGGGAGTCTATCTTGAATGCTTGTGATTGGCCATTGCGTTCAAGAAATCAACACATATGTCTGTGATTGGCTACATCGCTCAACGCTGCAAACATGTTCTAAAAAGAAACTCTGGCCTGTAAATCGTTTCTATTTTGTTTTAGTTGTTCTTGTTGCTTTTCTGCAACAGATGAATGAAAATGTATTAGTTTTTATGTTTTATTCATAGATATTTCTAGTTTGCGGGAGTCCCGCGAATCGTTTTATTGTCCCGCAGCGCGCACACACTTGAGTGAGTGCATTACCGCCCGCGCTCGCACTCGCACTCGGCCATCAAATCTAGTCCTGCCCCGCGCCGTACTCTATTGCGTTGGCAGTGCACGTCTCTAGATCAAGGGCCCGGCCCGACCCAGCCCGAGGATAGTGACGGGAAATATCGGCCCGAGAATAGTGACGGGAAATATCGGCCCGAGAATAGTGACGGGAAATATCGTCCCGGCCCGAGGGTCGGGTCGGGTCAAATTCGGGCTCGGGCAGAGAATCTAAGCTCTAAGTTACTCACGGGCGATTCCATGCAAATGTCAACCTTGCCATGAAAAAATAAAGTTATTATCAAAATATCAAAATCCTTTCTAAGTTGTCCATTTGGGTCTGTATTTTATTGTATTGATGTGCTGTCATAAATTTTAAGGAAATTTCTGTGTTTATTCGCCTCAGATAAGGTGTGCACAGATACTAACATTTCTTTTTCAAACAAACATATTTCATGCTTTAAAAAGAGGGATCAAAGACTAAATTTTTTTATACTTTATGTTGACAGTAAGCATTTTGCAGAAAGATGGGAGCATGACTGAGATGTAAATACACCCACTTTGTTATAACTGCATTGCCCTTTAAATTTATAACGGCTATATTTAGGAAGTCACGACGCTTCAGTGCTGTGTCACGTCCGTAACGATTTAAAGAATAAGTTTATATTGTATAATAACTATTATTACAATTAATTTGAAAATTTATGTACAAAGCCAAAATATGTCCATTCTAGTTATGATTGACAATTCATCTCACTTATTTGCTCTAAACAACCTAATTATGCGTTACGGACGTGACTGTTACGGACGCTTCATATTAAATCATGCATGATTTGACCAGCGCATATTTGTTGAAGAATGAATGAATGAATGAATGAATTTATTTCGAGCAATATAATGACACATAACAAAGGAAATCAAGAAGCATTCTGATTAAATCAATACAAAAAGATAAATTCATCAACTTTACAACATAAATCGATCTATTGCTTGAAACGGAGTGGGGAGAAGTCAAACTTACTGCTAAAAAAACCCCGCACATATCTCTATTACTGTGCATCAGAACATTTTAGAAAACAATTAATACTAGTACCATAATGTTAGCATCATTACAGTCTCTGAGAGAGAGAGAGAGAGAGAGAGAGAGAGAGAGAGATAGAGAGAGAGATCGAGCGAGCGAGAGAAATATGAGACGCGCCTTTCGTGATGACGACTCACTTTCTTTCCCACGCGCACCCTATGCTATAGCTGCTGATGTATCTTAGAAATTCCGTATCTTTCGGGGTCTATAGTAAACACCATATTATCAAGCAATATCGCCCATATTGAGTTTTGAACATGCCCACGCTGGTTAAATTTTAGCAGCATGAGAGAGATATGCGTGAACGGAGGCTAATCTATAACACGGCGATTTCAGTTTAAATTTGATGAATTGTGCAACCTTACCTTACTGATGTCTCACATGTTGGTTGTTTTAAATACCCAACAAAGACACACAAATAGGTCTCTGTTCAAGTTTTTAAAGCATTTTCTCTGAGTTTCCAGCGTCAGCCAAGTGTCGATTTCGGAACGGTCACGTCCATAACGAAAATGTCACGTCCGTAACAACGTTTTTTTCCTCATAATTTATGTTCTATAGAGAGCCAACACTCATCCCTTCGGTTGGTATTATTTTTTTTGGTTTGTGCATTTTAATTCGCAGAATTTCTACAAAGTATGTTGTCTCCCACAAACTCACGTCTTTTTTTGTCACGTCCGTAACGCATGTGTATTTCCCTCATATTAAATATAAAACGCATGTGTAGACTGATATTTTTCTAACGTCTGGACTCCTTTATTAAAGGAGTATGGACATATAAACAGACGTTTAAATATATTGGTATTAAATGCATTTTCTGAGAATTTATATTTTACGTTTTGACTGCAAATGTCACGTCCATAACGCTGGAATTGCTCTTACCAAGATCAGTCTTCTACAGCCAAGGGGAGTATTTCCCCTCTGACAGCCAAGCTGGGTCAAAACCTGTCATCCGGTGATGACTGGACTTTTGATGCTCGTCAGGGGCAGGATGCGCAGCACTTAGACTTGGAGCAGGAGAGCTACTCCGGCTGCTACTCGCAGTAGAGCGATTGTTGCCATCTTCAGTTCCCTGTGAGCGTTTAAAAAACGCAAATATTTTTGTCTGATTTTCATCTCGTTGACGCGACGTATTTCCCGCCGCGCGCTCTCTGTCCGCAAGTGCTCATCTGTATGTGACTCAAGTGTTTGTTTGTGTGTGTGTGAGTGTGCGCGTGTGCGCACTCATTGGGATAATTGTAAACGCGCAAACACAGACAGAAAAGACATGCCATCGTGGAAATAAGATAAATAACATATTACTTAAGGGATATTTAGTTTGTTTAATAAAATAATAAATTGTAATATGGCGCTATAAAGAAAATCAAATCAAATTTACTTGACCTTCAAGGGGGGCGGGGCGAGCCGTTAGGAGGGCGGGGCACCCCCCTTATATAATGGCAGGGGAAACACTGAAATTATAAAGGCCTGTCTCATATAGACGCCTGTCTCAAATACAAGCCAGTGCAGTTCGATGATTTGGGAAAATAAAAGCCCGGGCTATTATTTGAAGTTTTACGTTATTAAAAGAGTTCAATCAAGTTCACTCAAAAATATATTTTTATTTATTTATTCATCCTCATGTCGTTCCAAACCTGTATGAGCACATTCTCTTTAATACCTGGTTCCTTTCTTTTCTTCAGATGCTTGGTCAATTTATTGCACGAGCCATTGCTGATCACGCTTTACCCATGAGTTTCCTTGACTGTTACAAAGGCAAGGTGGATTGTGACCATGCCAGGTGAGCTTGATGTGACGGTCTTGGTTATTTGGGTAATTTGTTTGGATATTCACCAGGCAGTTTTGCGTCCAGATTATGAATAAGTATTCTGTTACTCAGTACATAAACCTAAATTTTCACAATGAGTCACAATGATAATGGGATTTTGGGTCAGAGTGGGATTTGGGATGGGAATTTACCACCTGCCACCAGCCAAATGTGGTTACAGTGGCAGAAAGATTTGCCTTGTCACTACGTAACGGTGGTGACTGCATCTGATTGGCCATTGATGAAAAATGCTTTTGCTTTGTAACAATGAAGCATGCTTGTAGAAGTAGCATTTTATTATCTTGTAGCACAGATGGAAAGAAGCACATCCCAATAAGAGTGAACCCACAAGCAGCCTAATCGACTAGTCACTCAAGCAGTTTGCACATTCCTAATAGGGATTTATGAATGGCGTGTATTTGAATTAAAAAGTTAAAATGGCTACTATTAGGACTAAAGTGGTAAATTGTGCTTTTACCAGTCATTGTGGCTTGAAGGTAATTTCCCAACCTACATGCCATGGGGCCCTAGATTGAATATGCAGTTTTATCTAATGTGTGAAATCATTCTTTTTGTTCTATTTTCTGTATTATCTGCTTCTGACCCACTGATATGCTGTTCCCATGTTTGTGTGTTCATGCCTTTATTACTGTTAGAGCTGCACTGGACAGAGCATCAGTTCTGCTCTCCATGAAGAGGGAAATCATGCGGCTTGATAATGTGTGGGGAGTTGGTGGTGGCCAGAGGCCTGTCAAACATCTCATCAAAGAGGTAAAGGGAGGCTGAATGTATTTCAAATCCCTCCATCATTACCGAGGATGGTACTAATGTAGGCCTATCCAATGATCAGCCAGTCATTAATTCAAGTGCTTTTAAACAATTCAAGCCCAATGGGGCTTTATCACACTTCCGTGTTCGAAAAGCGGAAGCTTCAAATACGAGCGTAAAAATACTTCCCCTTCAGCCTGTATCAATGGCTGTGCCCATAGCATGGGATTGGTTTGATTTTGTTTTTGTAAAATTCAGCACAGATACCTCTTCTAAAGACACCAGCCTCAGTTTACAATCATTAATTGAGTATTGTGAAACAAAGAAAAAATGTGTCATAATATTCCGACTAGAGATGCACCAATTACAATTTTCTAGGCCGATTCCGATTTTTCATGAGTTTGGCCTGCCGATACCGATTTTAGCCGATTCCGATTTCGTTTTTTCTAACCACTTTACAGCAAACACAAATATTTATTTTCTATCTTTTCTTTAATAGAACATTTTACATTTTTTGAACGAATAAAATAGAACTATTACACACATCAACCCCATTGATATACAGGTCCTTCTCAAAAAATTAGCATATTGTGATAAAGTTCATTATTTTCCATAATGTAATGATAAAAATTAAACTTTAATATATTTTAGATTCATTGCACACCAACTGAAATATTTCAGGTCTTTTATTGTTTTAATACTGATGATTTTGGCATACAGCTCATGAAAACCCAAAATTCCTATCTCAAAAAATTAGCATATCATGAAAAGGTTCTCTAAACGAGCTATTAACCTAATTATCTGAATCAACTAATTAACTCTAAACACCTGCAAAAGATTCCTGAGGCTTTTAAAAACTCCCAGCCTGTTTCATTACTCAAAACCGCAATCATGGGTAAGACTGCCGACCTGACTGCTGTCCAGAAGGCCATCATTGACACCCTCAAGCAAGAGGGTAAGACACAGAAAGAAATTTCTGAACAAATAGGCTGTTCCCAGAGTGCTGTATCAAGGCACCTCAGTGGGAAGTCTGTGGGAAGGAAAAAGTGTGGCAAAAAACGCTGCACAACGAGAAGAGGTGACCGGACCCTGAGGAAGATTGTGGAGAAGGACCGATTCCAGACCTTGGGGGACCTGCGGAAGCAGTGGACTGAGTCTGGAGTAGAAACATCCAGAGCCACCGTGCACAGGCGTGTGCAGGAAATGGGCTACAGGTGCCGCATTCCCCAGGTCAAGCCACTTTTGAACCAGAAACAGCGGCAGAAGCGCCTGACCTGGGCTACAGAGAAGCAGCACTGGACTGTTGCTCAGTGGTCCAAAGTACTTTTTTCGGATGAAAGCAAATTTTGCATGTCATTCGGAAATCAAGGTGCCAGAGTCTGGAGGAAGACTGGGGAGAAGGAAATGCCAAAATGCCTGAAGTCCAGTGTCAAGTACCCACAATCAGTGATGGTCTGGGGTGCCATGTCAGCTGCTGGTGTTGGTCCACTGTGTTTTATCAAGGGCAGGGTCAATGCAGCTAGCTATCAGGAGATTTTGGAGCACTTCATGCTTCCATCTGATTTCATTTTTCAGCACGACCTGGCACCTGCTCACAGTGCCAAAACCACTGGTAAATGGTTTACTGACCATGGTATTACTGTGCTCAATTGGCCTGCCAACTCTCCTGACCTGAACCCCATAGAGAATCTGTGGGATATTGTGAAGAGAAAGTTGAGAGATGCAAGACCCAACACTCTGGATGAGCTTAAGGCCGCTATCGAAGCATCCTGGGCCTCCATAACACCTCAGCAGTGCCACAGGCTGATTGCCTCCATGCCACGCCGCATTGAAGCAGTCATTTCTGCAAAAGGATTCCCGACCAAGTATTGAGTGCATAACTGAACATAATTATTTGAAGGTTGACTTTTTTTGTATTAAAAACACTTCTTTTATTGGTCGGATGAAATATGCTAATTTTTTGAGATTACTTTTGCAGGTGTTTAGAGTTAATTAGTTGATTCAGATAATTAGGTTAATAGCTCGTTTAGAGAACCTTTTCATGATATGCTAATTTTTTGAGATAGGAATTTTGGGTTTTCATGAGCTGTATGCCAAAATCATCAGTATTAAATCAATAAAAGACCTGAAATATTTCAGTTGGTGTGCAATGAATCTAAAATATATGAAAGTTTAATTTTTATCATTACATTATGGAAAATAATGAACTTTATCACAATATGCTAATTTTTTGAGAAGGACCTGTAATTCACACATATCTAAGTCCAGTGTTATGGTATGGAAGAACCATTTTCACTTCCAATATTCAACTAAAAAAAATGTGATATTTACTTATTTAGGAAACTAAACTTCTGTATGAAAACAGGTAATGGCAATAAAATAATATATAAATAGCAAATAAAAATAAAATAAATATATAGCCTTGCAGTATAAAGATATTTCTCAAAACACACACAGGCCTATTGCAATCACTTGTACATCAATGGCAAGTTTTATTTCGCAAACAGTTCTTTTCTCGTCTGCCACATGTCCAGCCAGGCTAAACTCGGGCAAGTGGAGCAAGTGCAGGGAAACGATTGGGAAATAATAAAAATAATTTATTTTCTGACATAGCCTCCTCCAGTTCTTGTTAAAACACACCAGACATGCAAATTCTGTGCATTTTGGGCACTTTTTGGGTGAAATCATATTTATTTTGTACAACAAAAGTATGCTTTCACCAGAGAATGTCTAATATGGGGAGAAGTTTCACTCTCAGTAAACTTCCGGGTTCTGAACTGGTTGCAGTTCCACTCTGGTTCCATATGAGGGCGCTCACAGGACGAGTGCAGAATGAATGGAGGTCTATGGAGATATACCCCTAAAAATCCACTTTTCTCAGGATATAATTTTTTGTCTAGTAATTTGAATGTTGTTTTCGAAAGGAGATGCAAAGAAATTACAGATTACTGGGTGTTAGATTTTTTAGAGTCACTTATTTGCTTTAAAAAGTCTTTTAAAATGTCAATGACGTCATACACATCGTACGACCAGAGAACTGCTTTATGGCAATCCTTCAGTCACTTTGGTGCTTTCGCGATCTGCACTTTCTTTTCTCTCGAGGCATCGACAACACCGCTGACACAGTTAAATGCACGTGCTAGAAGAGTTTTTGTTTTGTTGTTTTAAAAGACCACGCCGAAAATACTTCGGATGCCACGATGCCGTCAAGCGGTATCTCTGGACGTAATCAGTCCTTCACTGACCAATCAGTGTCCATTAGCAGAATGCTAGCGTGTTATGGGCAACCACAACTCAACCTGTAAGAAATTGAAAGGACATAAGTACTTGTTCATTCAACTTTGGACCTATAACCCATGTTGAACTTGCAAAACCTACATTCAAATCTGAGGTTTCTCAACGGCAATCGGGTGAAAGAGACAAATTTAGCCGTCTAGCCCCATAGACTCCCATTCATTTTGCACTCGGACGATCGCCCCCCAGTGGAACTCTGGTGGAACTACAACCAAAATTCGGTACAATAGGACTTAATAGGGAGTGGCCAGGCTTTCCTTAGACGGCTTTGCTTTCACTTTAATTTCGGCGAGCAGCGCAGCAAAAATAGACTGCGCCAAACCCCGCTTCACTGCTGCTCACGCGACGCTCCTGCTCGACGCTCACGCGCTGCTCCTGCTCTCGGTGTGAATGCACTCATTGATTAACATGACCGTGTTATAAGATTTTGGCCATGTTGCCCATCTCTGTCATTTATTTCCTGTGTGATAAATGTATAAAAGCAATAAAAGCAATAAATGTATAAATAAATAAATGTATAAATAAATAAATGCATAAATAAATAAATGTAGACATAAATGCATCTATACATAAATAAATGTGAAAATAAATAAAATTGAAAATAAATAAATGCATAAATAAATAAATGAATAAATAAATGTGGAAAAAAATATAATTATACATAATTAAGGAAATAAAAGTATAAATAGTCATTTATTTATTTATTTTCACATTTATTCGCATATTGTTTATTTATTTATTCATTTATTTATTCATTTTTAATTTCTGCAGGTTTGGTCCTCCATATACTTTAAGCGAAGAGGAGAGATTCGCGATTGCACTGAACACGTTTTAAGTGCAGGCATATTCTCTGAGCGAGCCCAGAGAAAATTCTTACAAGAGCAGCGTGTATCTGAGAGCGCGCGCGCGAGCAGAGAGATTAGCGCTCGGCACATTATATTCCGTGCGCGAGCAGAGAGATTCGCGCTCGCGCATTATATTAATGTACTTTCGCGCTACAATAATGCGCTCTTGACATTTGACAGGAAAATAACGCCATAAAGAATAGAATACAAACAACATATCACATTAAAGAGCATTAGAATTAGACAAAGCTTAAAATATTAATTATGACTGAAGTATTTTATGGGGATTCAATTAAAGGTTGGGGAAAACTTTATTGTATTAAACCATAATGTTTGGATTATTTCATGCACTTTATGATGCTTTCATCAAATTGAAGTAGTTTCAATAAAGAAATTTTCCAGCCCATAAACGATTATTCAAAAATAACTGGTTTGATCATCGTAAACGTATCATCCGTGTTTGAGTGTAGTGATACTGTAGACAGTAATAGGTGTTAATATAATGCAAAAATAAGCTAAATAACATTAAAAATTAAATTAAATCATTCCTCTGGCAGTAACTTGAGCTGCGCGCTGCTCGTTAATCTCAGCAGCGCTGACAATCGCATCTCTCAGATCATGTTACACATTAGAATGAAATATGACCAGTCTAAATAAACAGTTTTGAATATTGACTTTTATTGTTAAGTGAAACTAAATGAGTATAATTTTCTTCTCAAAACTGCCGCCCGTCCATTGACAATAATGCAGGCAGAAATTCCTTTACGCTACTAATCGGAGCAGAATGTGACGACACACAGACTGTGATAAAGGCTTTTTTAATGACGCAAAAGAGGACTAAATTCAGTACTGGCGTGCTGTCTATGAAATTTGTGCACAGAAAGACACTTCTTAGATAGCCTGCCAGTACTGATTTGAGTTGTATTTTGCATCTTATCTCACTTGAATGAACAAAAACACAAAATTATGTCATAATTTGCCAGTATTAGGAGACATTTAAGATGAGAATGAACAGGAACAAAAAATATTTTGCCAAAAATGAGTGCAGTGCTGAGCCAAAAGAATACATGTAAAAGAAGAACAGAATGCAATGTATTTAGCATATCACAAGAAATTTGGACATTGTAACATGCTAGAGTCAGAACCTTCGGTTCGGGAGCTTGCTGCTTATTGTGCTTGTTTGCCACATTGAGGACACATTTGTTTCGGTGCAAAGGAGAGCTTCCAAGGTGAGAATGTACATACAAAAGCATTAGTTATAACTGATTAGTATGTTAAACTAGTGTATTAACCATTAACAAAGTTTACTGTTAGTTTGATAGCTGAAGAGCCACATTAGAAAAAATGACTAATGGTTAGCATAGTAAGCTAACATAGCATAAGACAACAAATACAGATTTTGGAATGTTGTTTTTCTGTAACAGTAGCAACTAGAAAAAGTTTGTCGAGACAAACTTTAAGTTGGCTTGTGAAAGTTTGGACCAATAAGTTTGAAGAAGTTTGAAGTTTAAAGTAGTTTAAAGTTTAAATTAGTTTGAATTTCAAAGTAGTTTAAAGTTTAAAGTAGTTTAAAGATTAAATTAGTTTAAAGTTTAAATTAGTCTGAATTTTAAAGGAGTTTGAAGTTTAAATTAGTTTGAAGTTTGAATTAGTTTAATGTTTTATATAGTTTAAAGTAGTTTAAAGTTTAAAGTATAGTTTGAAGTAATTTAAAGTTGCTAGGGTGTTTCTAGTGGGAAAGAAAGATTAGTTAGAAAAGAAAGAAAGATAGATTAGTTAGAAAGAAAGATTAGTTAGAAAGAAAGGAAGAAAGAAAGATTAGTTAGAAAGAAAGATTAGAAAGTTATAAAGGAAGATTAGTTAGAAAGAAAGAAAGAAAGAAAGATTAGAAAGAAAGATAGAAAGATTAGTTAGAAAGAAAGAGAGAAAGAAAGAAAGATAGAAAGATTAGTTAGAAAGAAAGAAATATTAGTTAGAAAGAAAGATTAGTTAGAAAGAAAGTTAGAAAGAAAGATTAGTTAGAAAGAAAGAAAGATTAGTTAGAAAGAAATAGATTAGTTAGAAAAGAAAGAAAGATAGATTATTTAGAAAGAAAGATTAGAAAGAGAGAAAGAAAGAAAGATAGAAAGATTAGTTAGAAAGAAAGAAAGATTAGTTAGAAAGAAAGATTAGTTAGAAAGAAAGACTGTTAGAAAGGAAGATTAGTTAGAAAGAATGAAAGAAAGAAAGAAAGAAAGAAAGATTAGAAAGGAAGAGAGAAAAAGAAAGGAAGAGAGAAAAAAGAAAGAAAGAAAGATAAAAAGATTAGTTAGAAAGAAAGAAAGATATATTAGTTAGAAAGAAATAGATTAGTTAGAAAAGAAAGAAAGAAATATTAGTTAGAAAGAAAGATTAGAAAGAGAGAAAGAAAGAAAGATAGAAAGATTAGTTAGAAAGAAATAAAGTTAGAAAGAAAGATTAGTTAGAAAGAAAGTTAGAAAGGAAGATTAGAAAGAAAGAGAGAAAGAAAGAAAGAATGATAGAAAGATTAGTTAGAAAGAAAGAAAGAAAGATTAGTTAGAAAGAAAGATTATTTAGAAAGAAATAGATTAGTTAGAAAAGAAAGAAAGAAAGATAGATTAGTTAGAAAAAAAAGATTAGTTCGAAAGAAAGATAGAAAAAAAGATAGATTAGTTAGAAAGAAAGAAAGAAGATTAGTTAGAAAGAAAGAAAGATTAGTTAGAAAGAAAGAATGAAAGATAGATTAGTTAGAAAGA
Source organism: Gila robusta (assembly GCA_030770095.1). Lineage (NCBI taxonomy): Eukaryota > Metazoa > Chordata > Actinopteri > Cypriniformes > Leuciscidae > Gila > Gila robusta. The sequence continues at coordinate 106,893 of JAVALU010000210.1, forward strand.
AAGAAAAAGAAAGATAGATAGATAGATAGATAGATAGATAGATAGATAGATAAAATAGTCAGATGATAGATAGATAGAAATAGTTAGATGATAGAAAGATTAGTTAGAAAGAAAGAAAGATTAGTTAGAAAGAAAGAAAGTTAGAAAGGAAGATTAGAAAGAAAGATAGAAAGATTAGTTAGAAAGAAAGATTAGTTAGAAAGAAAGAAAGATTAGTTAGAAAGAAATAGATTAGTTAGAAAAGAAAGAAAGAAAGATAGATTAGTTAGAAAGAAAGAAATATTAGTTAGAAAGAAAGAACGAAAGATAGATTAGTTAGAAAGAAAGAAAAAGGAAGATAGATAGATAAAATAGTCAGATGATAGATAGATAGATAGATAGTTAGAATAGTCAGATGATAGATAGATGGATAGATAGATAGATAGATAGATAGATAGATAGATAGATAGATGATAGATAGACAGAAATAGTTAGATGATAGAAAGATTAGTAAGAAAGAAAGAAAAAGAGAAAGAAAGAAAGATTAGAAAGAATAGATAGATAGATAGATAGATAGATAGATAGATAGATAGATAAGTGTCATAGATAGATGAGTTTATTAGTTTAAATGAGTCTCAATGGCTCATATAGTATATAGAATGGCAGTTTGATTCAGTCTAGGGCTTCAAGGAGTTTAGATTTGAATTTTTGGCAGTTGGAGAGTTTGAAAATCTGAACATTCCGCAATGTTAAGTCAATGGGAGTTTTTTCCGACTTTGATCGTCATTTTTAGGAAAACCGTAAGTCCGATCAGTTAGAAAAGATATAGCATACCGAGTCAGAACAGTTTGAGTGTCCGTGCCGAGTTTGGAGTATGTGGAGTTAAAGCTCTAGGAGGAGATTGAGTTGTAAATTTTTGACAGAATAATAATAATAACTAGAAAAAGTTCGTCGAGACAAACTTTAAGTTGGCTTGTGAAAGTTTGGACCAATAAGTTTGAAGAAGTTTAAAGTAGTTTGAAGTTTAAAGTAGTTTGAAGTTTAAATTAGTTTGAATTTTAAAGTAGTTTGAAGTTTAAATTAGTTTAAAGTTTAAAGTAGTTTAAAGTTTAAATTAGTTAGAATTTTAAAGTAGTTTGAAGTTTAAATTAGTTTAAAGTTTAAAGTAGTTTTAAAGTATAGTTTGAAGTAATTTAAAGTTGCTATGGTGTTTCTAGTGGGTTGCTAGGTGTTCTGGGTGGTTGCTAGGTAGTTGCTAAGGTATTTTGGGTGGTTGCTAGGGTGTTCTCGGTGGTTGCTATGTTGTTGCTAAGGTATTTTGGTTGGTTGCTAGGGTGTTCTGGGTGGTTGTTAGGTGGTTGCTAGGTGTTCTGGGTGGTTGCTATGGTGTTGCTAGGGTGTTCTATGGTATTTTGGGTGGTTGCTAGGGTGTTCTGGGTAGTTTTTAGGCTGTTGCTAGGGTGTTCTGGGTGGTTGCTATGGTGTTGCTAGGGTGTTCTTGGGTATTTTGGGTGGTTGCTAGGGTGTTGTAAGGTATTTTGGGTGGTTGCTAGGCTGTTGCTAGGTGTTCTGGGTGGTTGCTATGGTGTTGCTAGGGTGTTCTAGGCTATTTTGGGTGGTTGCTATGGTGTTGCTAGGGTGTTTTAAGGTATTTTGAGTGGTTGCTAGGGTGTTCTGGGTGTTGCTAGGGTGTTCTAAGGTATTTTAGGTGCTTGCTATGGTGTTGCTAGGGTGTTCTAAGGTATTTTGGGTGGTTGCTATGGCGTTCTGGGTGGTTGCTATGGTGTTGCTAGGGTGTTCTAAGGTATTTTAGGTGGTTGCTATGGTGTTGCTAGGGTGTTCTAAGGTATTTTGGGTGGTTGCTAGGGTGTTCTCGGTGGTTCTAGGTTGTTGCTAAGGTATTTTGGTTGGTTGCTAGGGTGTTCTGGGTGGTTGCTATGGTGTTACTAGGTGGTTGGTATTTGTCACAGATGGTTACTATTGGAGTTCTTAACACTTCCTTGGCATGGTTTAGCACATACCTAATCGCTATTCACAGCTAGCATGTGTAGCATGTTGGAAGCCCTGTTTGCTAGCATGAGTCAAAAGAGCCAAACCACATCTCTATACGATGTTCTGATGCAGAGATATAGGTCTTGCAAAATGGTTGCTAGGGTACTCTGTTTGGTTGCTAGGGAATGGCTTGGCAGCTGCCAGTCATCAAAGTCCAAAGGTTGCTTGTCAGTATGAATGATATAAACCAACTCCCATGCCTCTGTGACATTCAGAATGGAAGATATCCCTCTATAGATTTTAGTTGCTAAGGTGCTCGACAATGGTTGCTAGGGAGGGGCTAGGAAGTGTTGAGGGGATTCATGATTGGCTGTGTGCTGCCCCGAGTCAAACGAGACCACCCTTGTGTTTCTATGACACTTCTATCCGGAGATATTCTTTTGACCTCTTTCAATGGAAGTCTATGGGACTTGTTGCTAAGGTGCTCTAAATGGTTGCTAGGGCGTGGCTTAATAGCTTCACAATGATCCTGAGAGACTGATTGGTCATCTGAGAAAAATGAGCCCGTCCCCTTGTCTCTATGACACTGTGATCCAGAGCTATGTTCAATACAAAATCCCTATGCAATGCATCCCTATGCAAAATCCCTACACCATAGTAAGTCAATGGGGCAAATTTGAGCAGCTCCTGCCCCCCAGGGGTGCAACTTTTACCCCATTGTGAGGTATGTTCTTACAGAGCCTGCCAGCCTCTTCAAATGTGGTAAATTACAAGTTTCTGAGAAATCACTGGTCAGTGCTACGAGTCGTCAAAGTTTGTGGCAATGTTAAGTCTATGGGATTTTTTTTACCCAATGATTTGCCCCTGGGGCAAACACCGTACCCCCGATCGGTAAGAAAAGTCACAGCACACCTCTCCTCAATAATCCGCACAATTTGACGCCTCAATCAGGGGTCTGTGATGTCGGCGTGTATTTTTTAACAGATGATTACTATGGAGTTTTTAAAAGGAGTTTTTATAGAGTTTTTATAGAGTTATTTAGTATGGCACGAGGCCTGCGGCCTCGTGCCTATCGCCCACGGTTGCTAGGGTGCTGTAACTGGTTGCTATGGTGTGGCTATGAAGATTTTAGGCCATTACTTATTGGCTGCTTGATAAAATAAATCCTCTGAGGGAGAGAGAGAGGGCCTGACAGCAGGGCTGTCAGGCCCTTTTCTGTGGGTGTGTGTGAAAGTGACAGTTGGGATTTGAATTTCTGAACATTCCGCAATGTTAAGTCAATGGGAGTTTTTTCCGAGTTTGATCGTCATTTTTAGGAAAACCGTAAGTCCGATCAGTTAGAAAAGATATAGCAACGCGAGTCAGAACAGTTTGAGTGTCCGTGCCGAGTTTGGAGTATGTGGAGTTAAAGCTCTAGGAGGAGATTGAGTTGTAAATTTTTGACAGAATAATAATAATAATAAGTTTAAGTACAATATCAGTAAGTTGGCTTTCACAAGCCAACTTAATAATAATAATAAGTTTAAGTACAATATCAGTAAGTTGGCTTTCACAAGCCAACTTAACTAGAAAAAGTTCGTCGAGACAAACTTTAAGTTGGCTTGTGAAAGTTTGGACCAATAAGTTTGAAGAAGTTTGAAGTTTAAAGTAGTTTAAAGTTTAAATTAGTTTGAATTTCAAAGTAGTTTGAATTTCAAAGTAGTTTAAAGTAGTTTAAAGATTAAATTAGTTTAAAGTTTAAATTAGTCTGAATTTTAAAGGAGTTTGAAGTTTAAATTAGTTTGAAGTTTGAATTAGTTTAATGTTTTATATAGTTTAAAGTAGTTTAAAGTTTAAAGTATAGTTTGAAGTAATTTAAAGTTGCTAGGGTGTTTCTAGTGGGAAAGAAAGATTAGTTAGGAAAGAAAGAAAGATAGATTAGTTAGAAAGAAAGATTAGTTAGAAAGAAAGGAAGAAAGAAAGATTACTTAGAAAGAAAGATTAGAAAGTTATAAAGGAAGATTAGTTAGAAATAAAGAAAGAAAGAAAGATTAGAAAGAAAGATAGAAAGATTAGTTAGAAAGAAAGAGAGAAAGAAAGAAAGAAAGATAGAAAGATTAGTTAGAAAGAAAGAAATATTAGTTAGAAAGAAAGATTAGTTAGAAAGAAAGTTAGAAAGAAAGATTAGTTAGAAAGAAATAAAGAAAGATTAGTTAGAAAGAAATAGATTAGTTAGAAAAGAAAGAAAGACAGATAGATTATTTAGAAAGAAAGATTAGAAAGAGAGAAAGAAAGATAGAAAGATTAGTTAGAAAGAAAGAAAGATTAGTTAGAAAGAAAGATTAGTTAGAAAGAAAGACTGTTAGAAAGGAAGATTAGTTAGAAAGAATGAAAGAAAGAAAGAAAGAAAGATTAGAAAGGAAGAGAGAAAAAAGAAAGGAAGAGAGAAAAAAGAAAGAAAGAAAGATAAAAAGATTAGTTAGAAAGAAAGAAAGATATATCAGTTAGAAAGAAATAGATTAGTTAGAAAAGAAAGAAAGAAATATTAGTTAGAAAGAAAGATTAGAAAGAGAGAAAGAAAGAAAGATAGAAAGATTAGTTAGAAAGAAATAAAGTTAGAAAGAAAGATTAGTTAGAAAGAAAGTTAGAAAGGAAGATTAGAAAGAAAGAGAGAAAGAAAGAAAGATAGAAAGATTAGTTAGAAAGAAAGAAAGATTAGTTAGAAAGAAAGATTATTTAGAAAGAAATAGATTAGTTAGAAAAGAAAGAAAGAAAGATAGATTAGTTAAAAAAAAAAGATTAGTTCGAAAGAAAGATAGAAAGAAAGATAGATTAGTTAGAAAGAAAGAAAGAAAGAAGATTAGTTAGAAAAAAAGAAAGATTAGTTAGAAAGAAAGAATGAAAGATAGATTAGTTAGAAAGAAAGAAAAAGAAAGATAGATAGATAGATAGATAGATAGATAGATAGATAGATAAAATAGTCAGATGATAGATAGATAGATAGATAGATAGATAGATAGATAAAATAGTCAGATGATAGATAGATAGATAGATAGATAGATAGATAGATAGATAGATAAAATAGTCAGATGATAGATAGATAGAAATAGTTAGATGATAGAAAGATTAGTTAGAAAGAAAGAAAGATTAGTTTGAAAGAAAGAAAGAAAGTTAGAAAGGAAGATTAGAAAGAAAGATAGAAAGATTAGTTAGAAAGAAAGATTAGTTAGAAAGAAAGAAAGATTAGTTAGAAAGAAAGAAAGATTAGTTAGAAAAGAAAGAAAGAAAGATAGATTAGTTAGAAAGAAAGAAATATTAGTTAGAAAGAAAGAACGAAAGATAGATTAGTTAGAAAGAAAGAAAGAAAAAGGAAGATAGATAGATAGATAGATAAAATAGTCAGATGATAGATAGATAGATAGATAGATAGTTAGAATAGTCAGATGATAGATAGATGGATCGATAGATAGATAGATAGTAAGATAGATAGATAGATAGATAGAAATAGTTAGATGATAGAAAGATTAGTAAGAAAGAAAGAGAGAAAGAAAAAGAGAAAGAAAGAAAGATTAGAAAGAATAGATAGATAGATAGATAGATAGATAGATAGATAAGTGTCATAGATAGATGAGTTTATTAGTTTAAATGAGTCTCAATGGCTCATATAGTATATAGAATGGCAGTTTGATTCAGTCTAGGGCTTCAAGGAGTTTAGATTTGAATTTTTGGCAGTTGGAGAGTTTGAAAATCTGAACATTCCGCAATGTTAAGTCAATGGGAGTTTTTTCCGACTTTGATCGTCATTTTTAGGAAAACCGTAAGTCCGATCAGTTAGAAAAGATATAGCATACCGAGTCAGAACAGTTTGAGTGTCCGTGCCGAGTTTGGAGTATGTGGAGTTAAAGCTCTAGGAGGAGATTGAGTTGTAAATTTTTGACAGAATAATAATAATAACTAGAATGTACATTTCCAGAAGAAAATGTGAAGTGGTGCTTGCAGTGGCAAAACTCGCCACTCGGTTGCTAGGGTGTGGTACATGATTGCATACGAGCCAACAAACATGTCTGTACGATGTTCTGGTGCTGAGATATGGCTTATTCATGCTGTTCAGGTGGTTGCTAGGGTGTTTTGGGTGGTTGCTAGGGTGTTCTGGTTGGTTGCTAGGGTAATTTGGGTGGTTGCTAGGGCGTTGCTAGGGTGTTCTGGGTGGTTGCTAGGTGGTTGCTAGGGTGTTCTGGGTGGTTGCTATGGTGTTGCTAGGCGGTTGCTAGGGAATTCTGGGTGGTTGCTAGGGCATTGCTAGGCAGTTGCTAGGGTGTTCTGGGTGGTTGCTATGGTGTTGCTAGGGTATTCTGGGTGGTTGCTATGGCGTTGCTAGGCGGTTGCTAGGGTATTCTGGGTGGTTGCTAGGGTGTTCTGGGTGGTTGCTAGGCGGTTGCTAGGGTATTCTGGGTGGTTGCTATGGTGTTGCTAGGCGGTTGCTAGGGTATTCTGGGTGGTTGCTAGGACGTTGCTAGGTGGTTGCTAAGGTATTCTGGGTGGTTGCTATGGTGTTACTAGGTGGTTGGTAGTTGTCACAGACGGTTACTATTGGAGTTCTTAACACTTTCTTGGCATGATTTAGCACTACCTAATCGCTATTAGCATGTAGCTATTCACAGCTAGCATGTGTAGCATGTTGGAAGCCCTGTTTGCTAGCATGAGTCAAAAGAGCCAAACCACATCTCTATACGATGTTCTGATGCAGAGATATAGGTCTTGCAAAATGGTTGCTAGGGTACTCTGTTTGGTTGCTAGGGAATGGCTTGGCAGCTGCCAGTCATCAAAGTCCAAAGGTTGCTTGTCAGTATGAATGATATAAACCAATTCCCATGCCTCTGTGACATTCAGAATGGAAGATATCCCTCTATAGATTTTAGTTGCTAAGGTGCTCGACAATGGTTGCTAGGGAGGGGCTAGGAAGTGTTGAGGGGATTCATGATTGGCTATGTGCTGCCCCGAGTCAAACAAGACCACCCTTGTGTTTCTATGACACTTCTATCCGGAGATATTCTTTTGACCTCTTTCAATGGAAGTCTATGGGACTTGTTGCTAAGCTGCTCTAAATGGTTGCTAGGGCGTGGCTTAATAGCTTCACAATGATCCTGAGAGACTGACTGGTCATCTGAGAAAAATGAGCCCGTCCCCTTGTCTCTATGACACTGTGATCCAGAGCTATGTTCAATACAAAATCCCTATGCAATGGGCCGTCCTACACCATAGTAAGTCAATGGGGCAAATTTGAGCAGCTCCTGCCCCCCAGGGGTGCAACTTTTACCCCATTGTGAGGTATGTTCTTACAGAGCCTGCCAGCCTCTTCAAATGTGGTAAATTACAAGTTTCTGAGAAATCATTGGTCAGTGCTACGAGTCGTCAAAGTTTGTGGCAATGTTAAGTCTATGGGATTTTTTTTACCCAATGATTTGCCCCTGGGGCAAACACCGTACCCCCGATCGGTAAGAAAAGTCACAGCACACCTCTCCTCAATAATCCGCACAATTTGACGCCTCAATCAGGGGTCTGTGATGTCGGCGTGTATTTTTTAACAGATGATTACTATGGAGTTTTTAAAAGGAGTTTTTATAGAGTTATTTAGTATGGCACGAGGCCTGCGGCCTCGTGCCTATCGCCCACGGTTGCTAGGGTGCTGTAACTGGTTGCTATGGTGTGGCTATGAAGATTTTAGGCCATTACTTATTGGCTGCTTGATAAAATAAATCCTCTGAGGGAGAGAGAGAGGGCCTGACAGCAGGGCTGTCAGGCCCTTTTCTGTGGGTGTGTGTGAAAGTGACAGTTGGGATTTGAATTTCTGAACATTCCGCAATGTTAAGTCAATGGGATTTTTTTGGCCGCTTTTTCGTCCGCTGTGCGAACATCGTACACCCGATCGCTTAGAAAAGTCATAGCACACCTCTCCTCAATGAGCCGGTCGATTTGACGTCTCACTCAGAGGTCTGTGATAAACGGTGTGGGACGAGTTACGCGCCAAACTTTGTGTGGAATAATTTTTGCAAGATAACACTAGTGTTGCCTTGCCTTTGGCAAGCACCACTAATAATAATAAGTTTAAGTACAATATCAGTAAGTTGGCTTTCACAAGCCAACTTAATAATAAGTTTAAATAGGATTTCAGTAAGTTGGCTCTCCAAGCCAACTTAATAAGTTTAAATAGGATTTCAGTAAGTTGGCTCTTACAAGCCAACTTAATAAGTTTAAATAGGATTTCAGTAAGTTGGCTCTCACAAGCCAACTTAATAACTAGAAAAAGTTCGTCGAGACAAACTTTAAGTTGGCTTGTGAAAGTTTGGACCAATAAGTTTGAAGAAGTTTGAAGTTTAAAGTAGTTTAAAGTTTAAATTAGTTTGAATTTCAAAGTAGTTTAAAGTTTAAAGTAGTTTAAAGATTAAATTAGTTTAAAGTTTAAATTAGTCTGAATTTTAAAGGAGTTTGAAGTTTAAATTAGTTTGAAGTTTGAATTAGTTTAATGTTTTATATAGTTTAAAGTAGTTTAAAGTTTAAAGTATAGTTTGAAGTAATTTAAAGTTGCTAGGGTGTTTCTAGTGGGAAAGAAAGATTAGTTAGAAAAGAAAGATAGATTAGTTAGAAAGAAAGATTAGAAAGTTATAAAGGAAGATTAGTTAGAAAGAAAGAAAGAAAGATTAGAAAGAAAGATAGAAAGATTAGTTAGAAAGAAAGAGAGAAAGAAAGAAAGAAAGATAGAAAGATTAGTTAGAAAGAAAGAAATATTAGTTAGAAAGAAAGATTAGTTAGAAAGAAAGTTAGAAAAAAAGATTAGTTAGAAAGAAAGAAAGAAAGATTAGTTAGAAAGAAATAGATTAGTTAGAAAAGAAAGAAAGATAGATTATTTAGAAAGAAAGATTAGAAAGAGAGAAAGAAAGAAAGATAGAAAGATTAGTTAGAAAGAAAGAAAGATTAGTTAGAAAGAAAGATTAGTTAGAAAGAAAGACTGTTAGAAAGGAAGATTAGTTAGAAAGAAAGAAAGAAAGAAAGAAAGAAAGAAAGAAAGATTGAAAGAAAGATTAGAAAGGAAGAGAGAAAAAAGAAAGGAAGAGAGAAAAAAGAAAGAAAGAAAGAAAGATAAAAAGATTAGTTAGAAAGAAAGAAAGATATATTAGTTAGAAAGAAATAGATTAGTTAGAAAAGAAAGAAAGAAATATTAGTTAGAAAGAAAGATTAGAAAGAGAGAAAGAAAGAAAGATAGAAAGATTAGTTAGAAAGAAATAATGTTAGAAAGAAAGATTAGTTAGAAAGAAAGAAAGATTAGTTAGAAAGAAAGAAAGATTAGTTAGAAAGAAATAGATTAGTTAGAAAAGAAAGAAAGAAAGATAGATTAGTTAGAAAGAAAGAAATATTAGTTAGAAAGAAAGAACGAAAGATAGATTAGTTAGAAAGAAAGAAAGAAAAAGGAAGATAGATAGATAGATAGATAAAATAGTCAGATGATAGATAGATGGATCGATAGATAGATAGATAGATAGATAGATAGATAGATAGATAGATAGATATAATAGTCAGATGATAGATAGATGGATCGATAGATAGATAGATAGATAGATAGATAGATAGATAGATAGATAGATAGATAGATAGATAGATAGATGATAGATAGACAGAAATAGTTAGATGATAGAAAGATTAGTAAGAAAGAAAGAGAGAAAGAAAAAGAGAAAGAAAGAAAGATTAGAAAGAATAGATAGATAGATAGATAGATAGATAAGTGTCATAGATAGATGAGTTTATTAGTTTAAATGAGTCTCAATGGCTCATATAGTATATAGAATGGCAGTTTGATTCAGTCTAGGGCTTCAAGGAGTTTAGATTTGAATTTTTGGCAGTTGGAGAGTTTGAAAATCTGAACATTCCGCAATGTTAAGTCAATGGGAGTTTTTTCCGACTTTGATCGTCATTTTTAGGAAAACCGTAAGTCCGATCAGTTAGAAAAGATATAGCATACCGAGTCAGAACAGTTTGAGTGTCCGTGCCGAGTTTGGAGTATGTGGAGTTAAAGCTCTAGGAGGAGATTGAGTTGTAAATTTTTGACAGAATAATAATAATAATAAGTTTAAGTACAATATCAGTAAGTTGGCTTTCACAAGCCAACTTAATAATAATAAGTTTAAGTACAATATCAGTAAGTTGGCTCTCACAAGCCAACTTAACTAGAATGTACATTTCCAGAAGAAAATGTGAAGTGGTGCTTGCAGTGGCAAAACTCGCCACTCGATTGCTAGGGTGTGGTACATGATTGCATACGAGCCAACAAACATGTCTGTACGATGTTCTGGTGCTGAGATATGGCTTATTCATGTTGTTCAGGTGGTTGCTAGGGCGTTACTAAGGTGTTCTGAGTGGTTGCTAGGATGTTTTGGGTGGTTGCTAGGGTATTCTGGGTGGTTGCTAGGGTTTTCTGGTTGGTTGCTAGGGTGTTCTGGTTGGTTGCTAGGGTATTTTGGGTGGTTGCTAGGGCATTGCTAGGGTGATCTGGGTGGTTGCTAGGTGGTTGCTAGGGTGTTCTGGGTGGTTGCTATGGTGTTGCTAGGAGGTTGCTAGGGTATTCTGGGTGGATGCTAGGGCGTTGCTAGGCGGTTGCTAGGGTATTCTGGGTGGTTGCTATGGCATTGCTAGGCGGTTGCTAGGGTGTTCTGGGTGGTTGCTAGGCGGTTGCTAGGGTATTCTGGGTGGTTGCTATGGTGTTGCTAGGTGGTTGCTAGAGTATTCTGGGTGGTTGCTAGGGCGTTGCTAGGCGGTTGCTAGGGTGTTCTGGGTGGTTGCTAGGCGGTTGCTAGGGTATTCTGGGTGGTTGCTAGGGCGTTGCTAGGCAGTTGCTAGGGTATTCTTGGTGGTTGCTAGGGCGTTGCTAGGCGGTTGCTAGGGTGTTCTGGGTGGTTGCTATGGTGTTGCTAGGTGGTTGCTAGGGTATTCTGGGTGGTTGCTATGGCGTTGCTAGGCGGTTGCTAGGGTATTCTGGGTGGTTGCTAGGCAGTTGCTAGGGTGTTCTGGGTGGTTG
>JAVALU010000214.1:0-78665 GCA_030770095.1 Gila robusta
GCTGGCGTAAAACTTAGAGCACGAAAGTTGTTCGCCCCAATGAGATCTATAAGTGTACCGAGTTTCATATTATTACATGCAAGCGTGTTTGATTTATGGACCAAGTTTTCAGACCCCGTTCCAGGGGGCGCTGTTGAGCCCCCCTGCCACGCCCGGGTACTAGCTTCAGCCCGGCTCTGATGGCCGCGGGTTCTGACCCGTGTGCAAAGTTTCAAGAGTTTTCGAGCACGTTAAGGGCCCCAAAAGTGCCAAAAAGGTAGTAAAATAATAATTTCCCTAATAATCCTAAGGAAAACAATAGGGCTCTGCGCCCTTTCAGGGCTTGGGCCCTAATAATCCTATGGAAAACAATAGGGCCTTCGCCTTTTCAAGGCTTGGGCCCTAATAATCCTAAGGAAAACAATAGGGCTCTGCGCCCTTTCAGGGCTTGGGGCCTAATAATAATAGAAAAAAAAAATAATCCTAAGGAAAACAATAGGGCCTTCAAGGCTTGGGCCCTAAATATTAGCCGATTTTAAACAGACAGTCTACTAATACTCAACTAATACTCTTAAGAGTTAGTTAACTTGTAGGTGGTAATTTTCTTATAGTCAACAAAATGTCTTAAGGGAACCATCAAAATTAAAGTGTAACCAAAATGTGTTATATATTCAATGATCTTTCGGTCTTCATAGAAGGTATTTTAGGATTGCAATCTCTCTTAAATGTCTGATTTCATGTTTGTGAAATGGCTGTTAAGTTAGGTTAGGGTGTATAAATGATTATTTTTTGTTTGCCTCTAAAGCACGTGATAGGTGGAAGAGGCAATATTTTGACACTAAGAAGGCAACACTTCTGGAGGACACACTAAAGAGTGTACAACTGGAACTTCACACCTTCTACAGTAAAATGCTACAACTCCAAGCCAGAGATGGTGCAAAACGACAAATGCAAGCAAAGAAACAATCAAGCACAAAGTTGAAGGTAGATTAAACATTTTCTTACTCTTGTTTCAGTAAAATACTGACTAAATCATTCTTCATTTGTAAAACTCCTCAACAGGGAAGAAATTGTCAATTTGTTTCTTATTTTAACCCTCAATGGTGTATCGTCATTTATAAATGATGCAGAGAACAAAAAATAGCATCTAAAATACAATAATATTCCACCAATGAAATTACATTTTAGTATTATCATATGACATTCCCTTCAGCCAATAAAATTAAAATATTTGTGCCATGTGCTTGACATTTTTGGCAACAAGGAAGTGAAGGACACATGTGAGGTGACATGCTGTCAAGGCTCCATTATAAGTTCATTTTATTGGAAATACATATACATAAAAAAAAAAAAAAATGTTACATCCAAATGTGTTTTCTAAAGTGTTTTTAGAATTTTTAATGCACATTTTGTAAAAAAGTACTTTTAGGGGATAAATATTTTCTGTGTAGCCGGCACAATTGTTCATTACTGGCAGGCAGTATAATAGCCTTTTTGCCTTTGTTTTAGGTTGATGTTAGTAATTTTTATAGAAGACAGAGAGGAAAAGCTGTACCTTTTCCAGAAAGTATTGATGATAGTGACAGCAGTGCATCAGAAAATATTGTCGTCGTAGTAGGAAAGGAAGGAGTTGAAGATCAGGCAGGATAGAAGCAGAGTGATGGCAGAGATGAATAATATACAGTAAGTCATAGATTATTGTGGAAGTCAGGGAGTTACGTGTGGAAAGTGTGGGCTACACTGAAAAAGAAGAGTCTTGTTGATTTTCATTTGCGCTATAATCATTGATTTGAAATTCCAAGAAAGAAACAGTGTTAAAGATTTTTTAATGTGTTTTGAAACACTAAGACATGGTTTCACTAATTTCCAGGCAGTGAAGTTGCATTTAAAATTGTTTTAAGTTTTTGACATTTTCACATGTGAGTTCCAAATGAAATATAGTAGCACAAGATGAAATGGAAAGTTAATAAAGCTATTTAATGTTTTTTGGAACACTAAGACCTTTTCAGATAGTGAAAATGCATTTGAATGTGTGTGACATTTCAGACAATTTCCAAAAACATTTTACCAGGACAATGTCAGTTATAGATGATAGCATCCTAAAAAAAGGTCAAAGGTCAGATGTAGATTAATTGTATATTAAATTAGCCTTATATATATATATTAGCTGTGATTTCATAATTAGTCCCATAGAGGGTTCATATTTTGATCAATTAAAGTAAAAACATTGTGCTTTGTACTTACAGAATGATTTGATAATCCAGATTATGACAGAGTGCAGTGAAAATGATAATCTGAGGAAACAAGTGGATGATGCTAAAATGAAACCGGCTACAGAGATCAAGGTACTAAACAGACATGCCCTGGTTAATTCTGTTGTTAGTTTCAGCCCTTTATTTATTTATTTTTCTTTGTCTAGTTGAGAAAGCAAGCTGCCACAGAACTACCGGCCCTGAGAGCAGAACTGATGCAAAAGAGAGCTCAGTTTTAAAAAAAACACAGAATACACATCTATGTGCTTAACATTAGTTTTCCTAGAAATTAAATTTGTTGTGATTCAAACTTCACTGAAATGATTAAATTACGTATAAAAGACTTTTTTCATTTACATAAAGTACAAAATATAGTATTTAAGAGATTTGACAGATATTGTTTTGCAATTTGAGTAATGTGTAAATGCTATATCTGCTTCCTGGGTTTAGTCTGGCTGTTTAAAAATGAAGTATGTCATTTCTGCACCATTCATGACACCAAATTAACTTAATGAGTTTCTGAAAAATAATGAGTTTCCTGAACACTTCGTCTGTCCTCTGAGATGGTTAAGCCTAGGATGTAGAGCAATGGTTTGAAAGCATCACAGTGTTTATACATTTTGGGGAAAACTACCTTTGAATGACTGACTTATAATTAATTGCATGTTAAAATGGGTTTTAACATGCAAAAAATTACATACTTCACCTTTAACATATACACAAATGTTAAACGATACACAAATCGTTATTTTTATAATTTGTAAAAATTACCACCAAAAAAAAAAGTCTCAGAGAAATGAGCTGTCAAGAAAAACAAACATATTGCTTGATGTTATGCTGATTTAGGTTCATTTGCAGTATTATATTTGGGAAATTATGTTCATGCAAATGATTACATGTAATAAATGTGCCAATGTCAATTAAAATTCAATTAAATATAAAGTTTTAGTAGGCTTGCTGACAAGGAATGTGTTATTTATTCGATTTATGATAAAACAATCCAATTAATCATAAATATGACAAATATTTATGGTAAGCACTTCTTATGTCACTCAGACCTTGTGTGAATATTGACAACAAGAGACAGCAGAATCCTATAAGACCGGAGCAGACTCCCTGTGTTCTTTGGGTATTAGGGCGTTCCACATGTCCACAGTCTGTTGCTGGGCGATTGGATCACTGCTGTAGTCCAGGAGATTTCCGTTCCACATTCCAATACCTTTCAGACCATGTTGTGACACATAGTCAGCTTTTAGAGCAATACTTTCTGGGTCATCATACCACACCTGATGGACCTTGCCTTCTGTGTCCTGTAAATAAAAATCATATGCATTTTATGGAAAATATAACATGTCTGTCTAAAATACATTGACTCATATAAACTCAATATCCCTCGCATTAAGATGAATAAAAAACTGATCGCTGAAATTATGTTTGAAAAGGTGTATTTTATACTGTAGTAAATATTGTGATAAAACATTTAGAATTGATACTGTACCTTGTAATTATAATATGGAGCTCGCTGTTTCTCATCCCACAGTCTTCCTGATATTGAGCTGTTGATCTGTTTCATCATGATGCTGTAGGGAATTTGTTTGCCGGATGCATCACTACATGGAGCCCCTCTGAATGGCACTTTTGGAATTGTACATATTCCATCCTGTTAGAATAACAAAGAGAGTGTCAAACAGAATATCAGTTAAATCAATTATGACTTCTCTGTTCTATTGTCTAATCTACATAACATTAAATTATTGTTGTAATAACTTTTCTATAACAATTTTTTTATATATATAAAAATGTTTAGTGTTATTGCCCCTCTGTATGGATGTTTAGTCAAGGGTTAGTTTAGGATCATAGTCAATTCCTTATTTTTGCCCACTTTAAGTCAATTGTTTTTGTGCAAAACATTTTGAATATGGTCCATTGAAAACACACAATTAAACTATTGTATTATGATGAATTATGATTTATTATTTGAATAGGTGCTTTACAGTGCTTTATACAACACACATTGTTTTAAAGCAGCTTTACAGTAATCAACAGGAAAATAATGATTCAAACAGAGTTCCAACAGAGTTAACTTCGGCTGTAAAGCAGCTCTAAAAAGAAAAGAAAAAAGTGTCATTGTTCAGCTGAAGTCAGTTCAGTGTTGATTCAGTTCTGTTATAAAGATCATCATTTATTAAATTAGTCCAATTTGGCTATAAAGGAGCTCTGCAGAAAGCAGTGATGTCATCCAGCTCAGTTCAGTTCTCATCCAAGTGTAGTCAGATCAATAATATTGTTGAATATTAAGTGTCCACTATCTAAGCAAGCCAGAGGCAACAGTGGCAAGGAACCCAAGCTCTATCGAAGACAGAATGGAGAAAAAAGAAACCTTCATAAGTTTTGAGATTCATGTGGGAAATATCCATAAATACAATGAGCACAGCTGCTCATTAATTTCACTAAATTTCAAAGTAGTTTGCTTTTGATTTTCCAAAGTGTGCACGCACAATCGGATCACAATCGAATAGGACGTCGGATCAGAGAACAGCAGCACTTGAGCGTACATCAATCCCATTCTCCGTTTTCACTAGTTATAAGTCTCTGTTTAACACTGTCTGATACATTACTAGATAGAACTTTTAAAGAAAGTATTATAGCATTTACTTTTATATTATTAGTAACAGAAAGGCAAACACTATAATACTTTCTCATTTAACATCAGCATTTAGCAAATGCGCATTTATATTATTTAAATAAATCTTTGAATATCTAATAAACATTTAATTTCACAAATCTTGCAGACTTAGTCGAATCCAGCTGTCAGATATTTTGAGGTGCGCATTTGTAGCCTGCAAGAACGTGTTAATTGCGTGATGGTGGGTCCATGTTAATTAAATACGGATAGGAGAGTTCAGCTTCACTGGAGTCGCGCGTTTACCCTCAGTTACCCACTATGTCATATAATCATGTCATTTTCACTGTGTGCTGCATGTCAAATTAGTGTTACCTTTATATGAAAAAAAAAGAAAAAAAGATTCCCAGTGCACACAAACCCAGTGCCCTGTTGGTTAGTGTTTACTTCCTTTTTATTCATATTTTAATCATACAATTTCTTTATTTGGATATATATATTAATATTTATACATAGGCATTATATCAGCCATCAGCCACCCTGCTCTCTAAGATATCGGCATTGGCATCAAAAAAACAATATTGGTCAACCACAACTATTCACAATTACAATACTTCAGAATAGACTTATATGTGTTTGTATGTTAGGCTCAATCCAGTCTCAACAGAAGTCCTAATCAGTCCTGCGAAATGGCACAATTGTCATATGATCTAGGTAGTAAAAAAATTACAACATAAACCTCACCATAAAAAAAAATTATAAAGTCATACACTTTTGTACAACCTAAGTTTCGTACAATGTCATACAATTTCGACATCAGTGGTGAAAGAAATCACAATTGCTGCAGGTGCAGAAGATGATCTGGTGCCAAAACAAGGAAGGTTGTTTACGAGTATTTAGAATTGAATGCTAAATTCAATGAGAAGTGATAAGCAAATCACAGTGGCTACTCAAAGAGGAATTATGATAGACCTCTCTGGTCAATCCAAGCACAACAAGCTGAGCAGTGTTTGCAAAAAAAAAAAAAAACTCTGCAAGTATAGTTATGTCACCCTTTTCCCAAATTAAGTTCTTTGACAACTTTGTTGAGAAAGCTTACTTTATCAGATTGGTGTTTAACTACCAATTGATTTGACATATTTATTAGTTTATTGCATTGCATTTTCTATATCGAAAATGCTCTCGTTTACTAACGTAACCTCGGTTCTCGATGAGGGAATGAGTGTTGTGTAAGCTAGCTTACGCTAGGGGAAAACCTCTTTTCTCGAGAATACTGAAGCCAAAAATTATCCATAATTTTGCATTAATTTAAAACGCATTGCTGCATAGAGCAGACCTAGGCGAGACGGCTCGCGCGCCTATTGGTTGCTCTTCGGCAACTGCTGCAGCCTATCGGTGGACTATTCATGACGTCGGCGCCAATCAGGGCGCGGCCGCCCTCGCGCGTCACGTCCCGCCAGAATGGGCGTGGCTTATGTCTATATAAGCTGAGTCCAGATAGGGTGTTCTTTGGTTTTTCATACTGAGGCGAAACCAGAACGTAGCACAAGCACAGCAGGGTTACGCAACACTCGTTCCCTCATCTAGAGAGAACCGAGGTTACGTTAGTAACCGAGAGGGTTCTCTTACGAGAGTACTTTCGTGTTGCGTAAGCTAGCTTACGCTACGGGAACCCAATGTAAAACGGCGTGCGTGCTGAAGTCATCCACACACATGGCCCCAAGGGCGTGTGCCCGGGGTGCACATTGTAGTGGGTAATATCTAGACCGACGAGTAGTGGGCCTAAAAAAATAATCTAGTCATACAACTGACTAATGGGATGGGTGCTTAGCACAGTATAACAGTCAGGGTGGACGAAAGTCAGCCTGAGCTGCATGACAATTGAATAATACAGCCTGTCAGACAGGCATATTAGACTGAAAACAGTTTAGCCTGTAGGGCAGGAACTTCCAGGCAGGGCTCGACATAAGCAATGGCCCGATGGCCCGGGGCCAGTAAAAGAGTATGTCGGGCTAGTTGATGGGCCAGTGACTGGCCATCAGCAAAGAGTGTCAATGTTACTTCAGGTTATTTATAACGTGTTAAAATGTCAAAGAACTACGAGGCTAATACGAGAAAGAGGACATTCCTAGTAGGGCTGGGCGGTAAATCGAGTTTGTACAGTATATCGTTTTTTTTTTTTTAAACGATATGGAATGAGGCAATACTGTTTATATCGATACAGTAGTTTGATACGAGCACATCTGAAAAATAGCGGAGTACGCAGTGTGAGCTCCTGCAGTGAAAGAACATAGTACAATTTGTCCTAATTAAACATGACACAAGCTTATATTAAGCGCTTCAAAATAACTGGTAAGATATAGTTAACAAGTTTAAGGGCCTGTTCACATATCGCGTCTTTTGCGCGCTCAAGTTCGTTATTTCAAATGTAGGCGCGCGGTATGCGCGCTCATAATGGAAGCGACGCGGTCGCGGTGCGACGCGCTCGTTTTTTCCAAGCGCGTCCACGCCGCATCGAGATAAAAACATCTCAACTTTTCAGAATGCCGCAAGCGTTTTCCTTGCTGTAACGGAGAGCGCAGCTGATGGTTGCGCTTAGCAACGACAGACGCCTCCGGAGCGCAACCGCCCTAGCGCTTTGGAAAAAGGAGAACGCGGCGCGCCTAGCGTTTTCTACGCGTTTTTAGGCGCTACATGTGAACAGGCCCTAACGCAGCTTGCCCTGTCAGATGCCCTGACAGATACTGTTGCTGACTGACAGATAAATACTTGCGCTGTTTAATGCGTTTGAGACGTGGTGCTTTCCTCAGTGCTTAACTTACATTTCACAGGTATATTCTCCATCTGTAAATGTTAGAAAGTCAAACAAATATGTCAATTTCACTGTCAGGAGAGGACGAGCTTCTGCAAGTGAATCTCCGCTAATATTCAAGCTTCCGTGAACGAGCGCCACCGAGCATGCGCGCCAAACAATAGAACAGTAGAATAGTAGCGCAATAATTCTGACTAAAATATACATATTGCTAAAATATTTGTTGTTGGAGACAATAAATGTGCCATATGTGGAATTTTAAACCTACAAGTATGTTTTTATGAAAGTGAGCATTATAATGGGGTAATCAAATGCAGGCTAATATAATTAGTTTGTGCTTTTGTTTTTATTTTCATTTTTAGTTTAGCCATTTTAAAAACAAAAGCATTATTTTTGTTTTTAGATTGTAATGTTACAATGTTAGAATGTAATGTGATTTTAACCACCTTTTTGCACATAATATATTGCATAGCCTACATTACATTCCCTATATTTGTTTCCATATCCTTTAACATCAACATTGTTTGGATATCATTGAGCAGGATGTGAAATAACATTTTTTAAAATAAATACAGATTTTCTTTATCCAAATAGAAAAACGTAGAAAGTACCGAGATATATATCGTATATCGCTATTTAACCAAAAAATACAGAGATATGATTTTTTGGCCATATCGCCCTGTCCTAATTCCTAGTGTCATGGAAAACACAGTACACCTGGGTGGAGAAAGGCGATGAGGGCATATACTGTTTCGTTTGCCGGAAATTTACAACAAAAGCCGACCAAAATGCAAAATGCATAACCGGCCTGCCGACGGGCTATCTAAAAATAGTGTAATCAAATTCCCCCCTAAACTTCTGCCTAGCCCCCCTAAAAATATGTGATTAAGTGTAAGCTACACAAATTCGTGTTCGCTTCAGTCTTGTTATAATCAGATTCAGCGCGTTCTTAATTTTTTCTTCATTGACAGTTTTTTAGGTCATAAATGTTAAACGAATGAAAAAAATAATCAGGCAAACTAATATACTTTTGTCTAATTTCGCCATTTTGAAGTGAAAATATAGCCTATGTAACATTACTCATCACTCATGTAATGTAATAATTAGTTTACTGTCATTGTGAGGGGACAAGAAAAAATAATCCTAATGTATACAATAAATACAGTTTAATGGAAAAGTGCTTTTCCTTCTATTTCTTTCAGGGCCAGTAAAAATATAGAAGGGGCCAGTAACCCTCTGATCTACTGACCCTGGGGGCCAGTGGGGATTTTTTTTTATGTTGAGCCCTGCTTCCAGGTTGTAAAACCTTATAAATGTAGACGGGGAGGCCCAGCCTGCCGCCATACAAATGTCTTGAAGTGAAACCCCACTGGACCAAGCCCATGACGAGGCCATGCCTCTTGTAGAGTGGGCTCTGATGCCCAAAGGGCACTGAAGGCCTTTAGACTTATAGGCCAGAGCAATAGCGCCCACTATCCATCTGGAAAGGCTCTGGCTGCGTTCGGAATCGCATACTCAATGAGTAGGTACTTAATTTCAATGAGTACTTACTTAACGAGCGCTAAAAGAGTAGGTACTTTATAGCCAAATCTCGTTGAGTATGAATGTGATCCGGACATCATATACGCCATGTTGACGTTATCATGTGACCTACGACGCGTTATCACACTTAAAAGATATGAACAACACATTTAATTCATCTATCTGTAAATGATATTGATGAAACTTGCTCATTTTGTGGTAGCCTATTGTTGAAGAAACAGCTGTCCATTATTTTGTGAATACATTTAGGGTTGATTTAAGTTGTTATATTTTAACCCTACTAATGTGACCCACAGTTTTATCCTTATAGGGCCTAACGATATAACTTTTTATTAAGAAACCCCAACATCGTCATCTCTTGAACATGTTGTTAATTTCTTTATTTTATACCCAAAAAGTTTCTCCTTTAAGTTTTCCTCTTTTTCTTGATGAATTTACCTCTTGTTTGATCCCTCAGAATTTATGTATTATGAAAAACTATTTAAAGATATTTAGCCTTGTTATTGTTCTTTTTTCCTGTGTAGCCTATAAATATCATATTATGATGTACACAAACCAATGCTCTTTATGTTTTCTGTTTTGTCATTATGATTGTTCATTGTTAGATACAACTATGGTATCTTTCCATGATCTTGTATGTAATAAGTTTAAATGATGACAGGTGCACTAACACTTCATAACATCAGTAACTAGACAGCACAACCTAGAACAGTTTTCCTCTGCGTTTGTAATGTCTGCACAAAGGAGATGGGCAGCTGCTCGAAGATCTCTCCTTAGGAGAAAACTGTTGATTTTACTGTATACTCGAAAAATGTAAGTATCGCTCCTTAAAAATGAATATTACCTCAAAATTAATTGCATTGTTAGCCCACCCCAAAACTTAAACAAAATAATAATATTAAATGCTGACCAATACTTAATTATATTACTTTTTTATATACTAAAAATGATATAATTTAATAAAACATACAAAATGTAATTTGTTTTGTCATATGACATAGTTATGCATGAATACACAAGATTAATGCAGTGAAACATCTCAATTGTCAGTCAAGCAATGAATTAATTAATGCATACATTAATTAAATAATTATATTTTATATACTGACAACAATAAGAAACATGAATAAATGAGTAAAAGAACAAATAAAAGTAACCATCACAATAAACAAATGCATATACAAGTCAACAACACATGAAACAAAGCTTTATTCAAACTACAAGCATGTATTTACAGGCGCTGAACCCCACATACTGCCATCTCAACACAGCGGTTCCCATTCTGCGGCTTTATTCTGATGAATTCACCAGAGGTGACCGTGCCTTCATGCCGGAGCTTGTTGCTGTGCTGCGCTTCACAATCTGAGGCAACAAGGGCCGGTGGAGTGATGGAGGGACACATAAGGGCCGGTGGAGTGATGGAGCGTCTCATCCATGGCACCGTTTCCAGGATTCAGCTCCGGGCTCCTCATCCTCAGTGCTCACACCAGTCTGCAGACATTTCAGATCCTACAAAAATGCACAAACATTATACAAAAGCAGTCATCAACAGTAATAAGGAACAAATAAAATATATAACATGTTTAGTTACTTTATAGATTTGTTTATTTACAGCACATTTGTCTAATGTAAACAGTGTTGACAACAGTGAATTATCCTACATAATAGCACACATACATCACTCAGATGTCTTTTTCATGTTGTGATGTGCTCATCTGCAAAACTTATACAATATTTTCCTTTCAGATGTAAATAGACATTTTAAATAAGCGTGTTTAAGATGTATATGGTTATGTAAATCCACTTTAGAAACGTAACGTTACGTGTGCTTACTGAGCTCCCCTGTTAGCTAGCTATACATAATAAAACATGTTTTTACAGCAAAAATCACAACTATACTATACTGTCTAACTCCTTTACACCTTCAACAGTTAAAACGTTTACTCTATAGTAGTTTAACACATACGATTTAAACACAAGGAACCGTGTTTACTCACATTTGAAAACCCCCGCGTCGCTGATCTCCGTGATGTTTGATGACGTATCCTCTCGCGTGGTCTCCTGGGATAGAGTATCCATAGGTTCAGCACTCAAAAATCTGGGCGAAAGCAGTAAGCCATCCGGGAACTTCTCGCCTACTCTTTTATGAATACTGATGTTTCGAACGTACTGCTTCTTTCACGTACTGTTTTCGCCTACTATATAGTAGGAAAGTAGGCATATTCGAACGCACTATCGTCCGAATCTCGCGATAATTAGCACGTCGCCCAGGTAATTCTCGCCTACTCTTTTATGATTCGTACATCCTTTTCGCTCGCCTACTCTTTTCCCCCTACTATATAGTAGGGAAGTATGCGATTCCGAACGCAGCCTCTGTCTCGAGGTGGCTAGCCCCTTAGTGCGGCCACCGAACGAAACAAAGAGCTGTTCTGACTGCCTGAAGGCAGCAGAGCGTTCAACGTATATCCTTAATGCCCTGACCGGGCAAAGGAGATTTATGTCGTTCTCACTATCAGACCCTGGGAGGGCTGACAGGGAAATAACTTGCGCTCTGAATGGAGTGGAGAGCACTTTGGGGACATAGCCGTGTCTTGGTTTGAGAATGACCTTAGAGTCATTAGGCCCAAACTCAATGCATCCAGCGCCCACAGAGAGCGCATGCAGGTCACCCACTCGTTTGACTGAAGCGAGCACCATGAGAAAAACTGTTTTGAATGAGAGACACCGCAGATCCACAGACTGTAGTGGTTCAAAGGGGTCGCCCTTCATGGCGTATAGGACCGTGGAAAGGTCCCAGACCGGAACCAGAGAGGGTCGAAGAGGGTTTAGTCTCCTAGCGCCTCTAAGGAAGCGGATGATAAGATTGTTCCTTCCCAGTGACTGGCCATGCAAGGGTCTTGTAAACGCTGCAATGGCTGCAATATACACTTTGAGCGTGAAGGGGGACCTGCCCTCGTCCAGAAGCTCTTGTAGGAAGGAGAGAATCTCTGTGATGCCACATTGTTGTGGATCTAGGTTTTGAGCCGAGCACCAGCCGGAAAACACTGACCACTTAAAGCATAGAGCCGTCTAGTAGAGGGCGCTCTAGCCTGTGTAATAGTGTTCAGCACTTCTGGGAGATACGGGTACCCGTTGATGGCCCATACGTGCAGGGCCCATAAGTCAGGGCGCGGGTGCCAAATCGCGCCCTTGGCCTGAGAGAGGAGATCCTTCCTCACAGGAATAGGCCACGGGGCTGTGCTCACTAACTGCATCAGCTCCGGGAACCAGCCTTGGTTCCTCCAGAGCGGTGCTACGAGGAGCACAGAGCGTCTGTTCTCCCGGATTCGCTCGATCACCTGTGGTAACAGCGCGATCGGGGGAAATGCATAGAGCGGGAGGCTGGGCCAGTTGTGGGCCAGCGCGTCCCTGTCTTTTGCGAAAAACACTGGGCAGTGTGCGTTCTCTGATGGCGCGAAGAGATCGACTTCGGCTCTGCCGAACGTGTCCCATAGTAGCTGGACCACTCGAGGGTGCAGGGACCATTCCCCTGGGGCAACGTTGCTTCTGGACAGCATGTCCGGACCCACGTTTTGACAGCCCGGCACGTGCGCCGCCGTTAGCGAGCGCAGATTTTGCTGAGACCACACGAGGAGGCGTTCTGCCAGCGCGTGGAGGCTCTTTGATCTGAGACCGCCCTGACGGTTTATGTAGGATACCACCGCCAAGTTGTCTGTGCGGACTAGAACATTGTGGCCCTTTAACCCTCTGGGGTCTGAGGTGTTTTTGGGCCCTGGAGGTGTTCTGACATGCTCTGACATTTGTGCTTATTTCTGTTGCTTATGACATTTTCATGG
Organism: Gila robusta; assembly: GCA_030770095.1. Lineage (NCBI taxonomy): Eukaryota > Metazoa > Chordata > Actinopteri > Cypriniformes > Leuciscidae > Gila > Gila robusta. The sequence goes on from JAVALU010000214.1 coordinate 13,045, forward strand.
CTAAAGTCTGATTACACTGTATTCAGCACGAACTCTGCTACAGTAATATGTCAGCAGCATGTATGTAAAAGTTTGTAGTTTTAAGATAATGACGTTTATGCGTGGTTTGTGAAAAAACAAAAAAAAATTGTCACTGAAATAAGGTCAAGAAACCAATACTGATTATTTCTTCACAATACTTCAGACAATTGTATCACGTAGCCTAGAATATTTGCTCCAAAACTATGTGAAAATCATCCTGCATACTCATTCAGATAAAACAAACTGATTTAAAATTTGCAAGACATGTTTTGTGTGAGAAATCTTTATGCGAAGGGGCGTGAATCTCTCATTAATATGAATGCATTTTACACCTGAGAAAGACAAAGACCCTCCCCTAATGGCCCTATTAGGTGCTATCAGGCCCAATCATTATGAGAAGCCTTGCACAAAGAATGAGGAGATTTAAAAAAGAATGGCTTTTTGATTGTTTGGATTTATTTACAACACAACATAATCCAAAGATACACAACAAATGACAAAAAACATTATTGAACACACTTACTGAGACTTGAACAGTCACACACCTTTGTGCCATTCCTGAAACATAGTACCTGTCATTTCCAAGGTGTTTGATTTTTCATTTTACCATGTTCATGTACAGAGTCTCATGTGAATGCTGAAGTCAGCAGGACTCATCCGTGGGGCATCTGGTCCCTGTAAAAAAAAAAAAAAAACTGTGAACATGCTGATATCAAGAGAAACTATATGGCTGCACGACTCTGGGCATACATTGTAGATTTTTCTGGTTAAAATTGCGATTTAATTATATATATATATATATATATATATATATATATACATACACAGTGCCTAGAATAAGTGAACACACCCATGCTAAAGTTGACTAAAAAGAGGAATAAAAAAACATTGATGTCTTAATTAAAAAAATGAGGAAAACTCCAACCTTTAGGGACACCGATTTTCTTTGTGAATGAACAATGTATCGCAAATAAATAAATGTTCTTCCTTAAAATACAGGGTGCATAAGTCAGGACACCCCTATGTTAAATTCCCATAGAGGCAGGCAGTTTTTATTTTTAAAGGCCAGTTATTTCATGGATCCGGGACACTATGCATCCTGATAAAGTTCTCTTGGCCTTTGGAATTAAAATATCCCACATCATCACATTCCCTTCACCATACCTAGAGATTGGCCTGGTTTTATTTCAGTTAGCCTAATAGCTGGTTTGATTTGCATTGAGAGATGATCTTATGGAAAGTACCCCATGCCAATCTCTAGGTATGGTGAAGGGAATGTGATGATGTGGGATATTTTAATTCCAAATAATAATAACAATAGACAATAGCATGCGACCTATAAATCGTTAAAAAATAACACTTCAGTAGATACACTAGAGAAAAATATATGGATATGTTACTTCAAATGTTTCCATCCGTTACAAACACAGTATTTAACAGTAAACATGGTTCTAAACATTATAATATTCACCATATTAGAGTAAACACTGATACTAGCCTAACATTACTTCTATATCATGCTGTGTTTTATTATCAAACATAAAAAACATCCTCGTGTCGTACATGTATATAAATTTTGCATTGAAAGGTAGCCTGCCTGTCTATAGTTCATATTTCAAAATTTTTCCGTCGATTTCATAAATTTTAGTCTAGCAACAGTTCAACTGCAATGTTAAGTTTATGCAACAATAACACTAACTAATATAATTCATAATACATTTCTTACCTTAAATCTTTCTTGTCTTCTCGCGTTCTTCTTCTTCTGAGGTAAATCCAATGTAAGTTCACAGCGTGTCTTCCAAACTCGATGAAAAGCAGAGGACTGGTGAAGTTTGGTGCTTTGTTTTTGAGGTAATGAGCGCGTTCGCATTCCTTCACGTGGAGATTTGCATATCAATCTCTTTTGCGCGTGTGGGCGTGGTCAAATTAAAACTAATGAGAAAGCGTTTGAGAAACTGGATATCTTGTTGGTTTTATACAAATTACTTAGAGAAAATTTGTTTTCGTTTTGAATCAGATCATTTAAAAGTACACACTTAAACGATTATAAAGATATATAGCTCATGCCTGGGTGAATAGTATTCGCTGAGTTTTGTTTCAGTTTATAGACGTGCTCAAGAAAAAAAAGTTCACCGAGACGGAGAGGCAGAAAGCACACCCGGTTTATTTTCTTTATTTTACAAAAGCACAATGTTGTGTTTTGATTGTAAGTGGACACATACAAAAGTAGACATATCACAGATCATTTTTTCATATTTATTTTTTCTGTATGGCCATAAATGACGGAGTAATTTAAGTCTATTGTGCTACTATGTGAAGAAAATCCAGCAAAACGCGCCGGCGTGTTTTCAGACCCCAGAGGGTTAAGAAGGGGAGGAAATGCGTTCTCGACCGCTTTCATCTTCAGACAGTTTATGTGTAAGCGCCCTTCCTGAGCTGCCCACAGGCCGAAAACCTGAGTTGGAGGCGTCTGTCGAGATTACTTTTCATTTCGAGATCGTGCCCAGATCGACGCCCGACTGGTACCAGTCTGTCACCTTCCAAGGCTCCAGCGCTGTAACACAGTTCTGGGTCACCTTGAGGCAAATACGGCCAGAGGTCCATGCTCGAAGCGGGACCCGCGTCTTCAGCCAGTGCTGGACCGGGTGCATGTAAAGCAAGCCCAGTCGAAGCACTGCCGAGGCCGAGGCCATAAGGCCTAGCATCCTCTGAAAACTTTTGAGAGGGAGAATACTGCCGACCTTGAAAGACGCTGCTGAGCGCTGAATCCGCAGCGCGCGCTGTGACGTCAGCCGCGCTGTCATTGACACCGAGTCTAAGTCTGTTCCCAGAAAGGAAATTTTCTGGCTGGGAGACAGTGAGCTCTTGGTCCAGTTGACTTGGAGGCCCAAGTCCTGTAAATGGCTGAGTAATAAAGCTCTGTGTGCTAACAGTTCCGTCTCTGACTGTGCTAGAATCAGCCATTCGTCTAAATAGTTCAGTATTCGCATCCCCCGCATTTTCAGGGGGGCGAGCGCCGCGTCCATGCGCTTCGTGAATGTACGAGGTGCTAAAGATAGACCGAATGGCAGGACGGTGTACTGATAGCTCTGGCCCTCGAAGGCAAATCGTAAGAAAGGCCTGTGATGGGGTTATCTGAATCTGAAAATAAGCATCCTTCAGTTCCACTGAGATAAACCAGTCCCTCGGGCGAATTTGCGCGAGGATTTGTCTGGTCGTGAGCATTCTGAACGATCTCTGCATGAGGGCTCTGTTCAAGCGCCTGAGATGGGTCTGAGACCGCCATCCTTTTTGGGGACAAGGAAATATTTGCTGTAGAAGCCTGATCCGCTCTGTATTAGAGGGACGGTTTCTATAGCCCCTTTTTCCAGCAGTTTCGCTATCTCGGCACGAAGTAGGTGTGCTACTTCGTCTTTCACCGTAGTTTCGACCCTGGCTCGAAAGCGTGGGGGTCTGCGAGCAAACTGCAGCGAGTAGCCTCGCTTTATAGTGTTCAGTACCCATTGTGACACGCCCGGGATCATTTCCCATGCTTTCAAACTTAAAGCTAGAGGGAGAATGGTATCTGGGCTCTGGCCGCTGCATATGTGTGACACACAGCGTGCCGAGTTTGCATGCAGGCGCGCGCTCTCTGCACACTGAACACAATTCACGAGCTTTGAGTGTGTGTGTCTCATAGAACGGGCCGTGCTTATGTGTGGGGGTGAGCACTGGGTAGTGGGCACCTTTCCTAGCTTTATAGCACTCTCGGCGTGAGCCGGATAGTGTGTCATAGGGCATACAGTGTTTGTGAGTAGGGGTGGGCACTGCATAGTGGGCACCTTTTTTACATTTAGAACACACGCGGCCCGAGCCGGTCTCATAGATGTGGGCCGTGACTGAGTGTGTGACACTGAACGGGCCGTGCTTATGTGTAGGTGTGAGCACTGGGAAGTGGGCACATTTCCTACATTTATATCACCTTCGGTGAGAGCCGGGCAAACAGACATAATGCTCTTTTTGAGATCTATCTGGGTAGCCGTGAAAACGGCCTTTGGGTACAGGCGAGCGGGGCGTGTAACGGGCTCGTTGGCTGTAAAATACACTTCTCCAGTCACTTCTGTTGAGGGAACTGAGAGAGCGAAGCGCGGTGTCTTTGATGGCGGTCCGGCCACGGCGGGACTCAGCCATCTTCGTCTTCTCTGCGCTGTCAGGAAGACTTTGAGGGCTCAGGTTTCAGCACTATCTTGGGCCTGGGCCCCCAGGGGGGAGGTGGCCTGTGGCGGCTCGAAGAGCTCGAGCGCTGCTGAGGGTCCCTCTGGTAACGGCGCTGTGAGGCTGGTGGCGGAGGCGGCAGTGGCGCTGTGTTACGGTTGGGTGGCTGCTTTTTCGAGCGACCCGTCGCGGAACTGGAGCCCCTAGGAATGAAGTGTCGCATGGCTTGCGACATTTTCTGAACCTCTGAGAGGCGTTCAGTGAAGCCCTTGACCGCCGGGCCGAAGAGACCGGATGGGGAGATGGGCGCGTCCAGAAAAGTGGCTCTGTCGGACTCCTTCATGTCGGACAGCGTTAGCCACAAATGTCTCTCGGTGACGGAGAGAGATGCCATGTTTCTCCCAATGGCCTGTGCAGCGGACTTGGTGGCTCGTAGAGCTAAGTCCATGGCGCTTCTGAGATCGGTGAAGTTCTCAGGATTCGGGCCCGCCTCGTCCATAGTGCGGAGAAGGTTAGCCTGATAAATTTGGAGCACAGCCATGGAATGAAGCGCTGAAGGGGCCTGACCGGCGGCGGCGTAGGCGCGACCGATGAGAGCCGAAGTAGTCCTGCAGGCTTTCGAGGGCAGAGCGGGTTTGGACCGCCATCCAGCGGAGGGCGGGCACAAGTGCGTGGCCACTGCTTCCTCGACCGGAGGAATAGAGAGGTAGCCCTTGTCTTTCGTGCCGTCAACAATAGAGAGCGTCGAAAAGACAGAAGACCGCAGCCTGGCAGAAAATGGCGCCTTCCAGCTTTTGGATAGCTCCTCGTGTAGTTCCGGCAGGAAGGGAGCGGGCTTCGTGTGAGGCGTCGAGCGATGACCGGGCAGGAAGCAGCCGTCAAGCCTGCTGGGCGCGGGTTCCCCGGGCAGCGACCAATCGAGGCCGAGGCCTTCCACAGCCTTGGTTATGAGGCAAAGAAGCTCGGCGTCGACGCTAGCCCGCACACCACTTGACTCTTGTAGGGAAGGGGCGGGGTCCGGGTTGGAGCCTGACCATCCTTCGCTCTGTGAGGCGGCGAGAGAACAGCAGTCCTCTTCCACGTTGTCCCCGTCGGAGTCAAGATGCACGGCGGAAGCAGAAGGTGGCTGACCGGCTGTGATCGAGGCGGGGAACCAGAAAGCGATGCACACCGGGATTCGGCCGGCATGTAATCGCTCACAGGAATGATCTCCGGAGCCCTCTGCGAGCGGCGCTTTTTACGGCGTGGCCCAGACGAGAGAAGCGGAGGAGTGGGGTCCACGTCGAAGGTGGCTAACCGAGCCCGCAGGGTCGAAATAGCCATAGAGTCGCATTCCGGGCAGCCGCCTTGGGAAAGCGCGAGGTCGGCGTGGTTCTGTCCCAGGCAGGAAACGCACAGGATGTGGCGGTCCCCGTCGCTGTGAGGGGCTCGGCAAGAGCCGCATTTCGTGAAACAAGGCATTTGAAACAACGCCTCGGCTCTTTTAGGAGAAGTGAGTTCGCGGGCGAACACACAATGCAAGTAAAGGATATGAGCGCCGGATAGCGCAGCAGGAACGGCAGTGAAGCGGCGAGGAAATGGCCGTCTTCTCTTCTGCGAAGCAGATGGCTCGTCCCGCTGTAGAGCTCTTCGACGGCGCAGGCTTCTTCAGAGAGTCAGCGATGTATAGACTTCGCTGAAGAGATGAAAAATCAAAGAACACCCTATCTGGACTCAGCTTATATAGACATAAGCCACGCCCATTCTGGCGGGACGTGACGCGCGAGGGCGCCCGTGCCCTGATTGGCACTGACGTCATGAATAGTCCACCGATAGGCTGCAGCAGTTGCCGCAGAGCAACCAATAGGCGCGCGAGCCATCTCGCCTAGGTCTGCTCTATGCAGCAATGCGTTTTAAATTAATGCAAAATTATGGATAATTTTTGGCTTCAGTATTCTCGAGAAAAGAGGTTTTCCCATAGCGTAAGCTAGCTTACGCAACACGAGAGTACTCTCGTAAGAGAAGCCCTAGTACTGCATGTTATTTTCAATAAAGTACTGAAAATAAATTGCTTACCATTGAAAAATTTAGGCAGCTGTAGTCATAACCATACCATGGAACCCCCATCACAAGTTTCTTTGACTCTATGTTCATGCTGATGTATTGATCATAGGCTGAAAGACATATTTCTTAACTTTAGGTGTGCATTTTGAAATGGAAACATGAAAAAATAAACCAACATCTTGGTTACTATTGCAACCTCCATTCCTGGATGGTGGGAACGAGACATTTGCATGAGATCACATTTTCAAAAAACTATTTTTTTTTTTTTTAAATCACTTACCTGTCAATGTCTGATTGAAGGGGCCATTGGCCATGGCTATACAATCACCCCAGATCTGGCTTTGCTCATCATAGGACATAACAAACAAGAGATCGCATGAATCGGCAATGGCAAGGTAATCATAGCAACGCTTGTCGATGCATTTGGGTGACCAAGCCACATCAAATGATACCTATGATTCAAGATGAGAAGACAGTATGTCAGGGGCTTTGAAAGTGCCTATATGACATCATTGTCAGATGTGCTGTTTTACCTGAGAGCCTGGGATCTCTGTGTGGAAACTTTCAGTGGTTTCCTTGACGAGGGCTGTCAAAGCATAGTATTCAGGGGAACTGGGCTGCACCGCCTGCTCAACGTCTAGGTTTATTCCATCCATAAACTGACTCTTTGCCAACTTGACCTTTGCCTGGATCCAAGCTGTCCTATTTACTGGATCCACAATGTCTGGGAGTGGCACATCTCCTGTGAAGAACATTTCATCAATCATGTTAATTTGATCAGTGATCAAGTCACTTTTACTATGGCTCATACTTTGGGTTAGTGATTTGAAGAAACCCTCAACCTTAAGTATTGAACTTTGGCACATATATTCCCTAGTATCCTATTTGCTAAAGGCAAGAATGATGCACCAAATCATGTGGCTTCTTGAGAATAGGTGTGTTATTGTTTTTAAGGGTTTTGATTTTGGCATAAAACAACAAAACAAGTAAAAAATAATCCCATAGACTTACATTGAAGGAAAGACCCAGGCCATATCTAAAGACTAGAATATTATAGATAATAGTGGAAGCCTGTTTTGAATTGGGGCAAAAAGCAATCAAACGGAAAAGCCTATTACACTATAACAACTAAATAGAAAATCCCTGGCAATAACGCACAATACTCCAGCATCATGGTAGTGGGATTTGCAAGGGTAAGCGCAACACATGTTGTTCAAAAATGTAAAAACATTGTATGATTTGAAATGTACACAGTAAAACTTTGATCTGTAAATTAATGGTAAAATGTTGCCAGTAATTTACTTTTAATTGTACAGTTCTTTACTGTAATCTACTTTACTGTATGTTACTAAATTAAAACTCGAGTTAACTAATTTCATTTGCAAAAACCAACTGCCTTTAATTGGCCAACAGCCATTAATTTTATAAACTAATATTTATAATGCGCTAATAATGTGAGCATATTATTACTGTGAACTTATTTCATTTCAGATTTTCACTGGATCAGCAACAACACGGTCACTGCCTTTTAAATAAAGCAACATGCAGCATATTATCAATGTTTCTTGATCTTGTCCTGGACCGAAGCACAGACTTTACTCTTCAGCACAATGGTAACCCACAAAACTAAATTTTACGGTAAACTACTGGCATACATAATGTTTTTTTTTAACTTACATTTTATTACTGTTAAAGGGGTGGTAAAACACATTTTTTCGAAGGCTTGATTGTGTTTGTGGGGTGCACTGTAACGCGTTCATGCTTCGTTTTTAAAAAAATTGCATTATTTTTCAATATTTTACCTTTATTCTACACTGCTCTGTCCCTCCTTGTAAAAACGGTCGGATGGTTTCCGGGTTCTATGTGTAATGATGGCGCAGACGCAGAGGAATCCACTTGCAGCTTTATAGAGAATGGTCAACAGGCAGGGTAAATCAACAGCAGACAGAATCAACGAAGAGAGCAAAGAGCAAGACGAGATCACAGGCAAAGGTCAGGGCAGGCAGCAAAAGACAAAGTCCAAAGAGCAATCCGGACCAAGACAGGCAGAGAATGATCAGAGGTCGGGGTACACAGTCCTAGGTCAGTAATCAGATCAGCAGACACAGAGAAAAACGCTTGGAATTGAAAGCCAGGGCAATGCAATACTTCGCAGAGAAGTGGTATGTGGAAGTGGCTTTTATGTGTGTGTAAATGAAGTGCAGGGGTGTGTGCAATCAGTGCAGTGCAGGTGTATGGTGTTTGGTGTAATCAGTCCAGGGAGGTGTATGATGGGAAATGTAGTCCAAATTAACCCAGGAAGTGCGTGGCTAATCGTGACACTATGAAGCCAGTCCCTCAAAAATACGCAATGGGCTCAGATTGGTTAGCTGGCCCAGTGTGTTGTGATTCGCTAACCGCCTAGTGCACGTTTTTCGGAAACGTCATGCCCCGTACCTTTACCGGTAGTTTGTGCTTTGGTGTATTATAAACAATGGCATCAATCGGACCCAGAGAATGTTAGTGAAGATGATCGAGCAGAACCTGTTCAAGAACGGCTGTTAAACGACGTTTCAGAAAGGTTTGTTTTTTGTTGTTTTTTCTGTCTCATTACTTTTTAGATACGCTGTAATTAAATTGTACTAATTATTATAGTATTACCAAAAATAAGCTTCATATTTATAAACAAGAATTTCATATAATCGTTCTAACAAATTATACTAACGTTACAGTCCTCAAAGGGATTTTTTTGAGTAAAGACTGCGGAACTATAGTGATCGTTACTGACTGTATGGCACCATTACTTTTGTATTTTTAGAACGATTGTAGCCAAATATCTGTCGCCAGAACTATTAACCCAAAAAGAATACTAAACATTGGCTTTACTTCAGTAAGTTAGCCAAATCAAACACAGAACCATGTTTAGCATGCCTGTAGATAAACAAGCATGTAGATAAACAATACATAAAAGCTCTAATCAGAGAATAATTTACACTAATTCCAAGTTCGCTGTTGAGATTTAAAAAAAAGTTTGTAACGTTAGGTATGAATGAGCATTAACAAGCTGGTTTGCAGAGCCAAACAGCGTTGTCATTTGTTTACTTCCTTGCTGCAACGTACAATTAACAATACGAACTATTGCAGGAAAACACATAGATGAAAAATAAATCATACTTACAGGTTGTGGCCCGTAAACAACAGCTTCTGTTCTTAAAGTTGGAACTGCTCCATCTTTCAGGACAAGCCGTTGTGCGAATCCTGCATTGAACTTGCAAAGATTGTGGAAGCTTTCCTCCGTAAAATGTGCAGCACAGAGAGCGAGATTTGGGTAATAATTATGAGGGACCGAGTTAAAAATTAATTTTAACCATTGATCCCTAACTCCCCCGACCCTAGGAAGGCTGAACAAAGTGGACCTGCAATCCGGATGAAAATAACAGCGTTTCGACGGCATTGCGGCAACATCAGCCTACTATACCACAACAACTCCAACTCCAAAGCAAAAATGGCCTCGCCCCCCTTATTTAGTATTAGGAGGGGTTTAGTGGGGTTAGTGATGTCAGCAACCCTGGAGGAATGTCGTGTAGTCCCTAGCAGCCGTTTGCTGTAGTCCTTAGAAATTGATTTCTTTAAAAGCAAATATCTCCCTTTGCTTTGAACTTTGAGCGTTGTAACTCTGCAGATGTTGTTTATGCTCAAACAGCAACATTACACACTAGCTAAAGTTAGAAAAGTGAAATCGTGTTTTACCACCCCTTTAAATACATTCCGTGGGTGTGTCTTTTTATCTTACACCTTTAACCCTTTCAACCCTACTGGAAAGTACTGTAGTGACCATATGTTACTGTCAGAATTTGGCTGTTTTTTTTACAGCAAGGTTTTACAGTGTAGGCTACAAAATGCTTATGAAAGACTTTGCAATAATGTCCAGTCAAACCCTACCTTTCAGGACCAATCGAGCTCCTTTAGAGTGAGCATAACACATGAGTTCAGCATCATATTGTCCAAAAGCTGCAACTGTTGTAACTTTCGTCCAGTCATAAAACTTCCAAGCCCTTTTCCCAACATCAAATACAAAAACCTGAAATAGATGCATTAACTGTTTGTGTTAGACAGCTTTCTAGAATAAAGATAATAGTTTTTTTAGTTTTTTTTATTAGAGATTATTGTCATTATCACAATACATTGTTATAATCAATGTATTTTACTCAGACAAAAAAAAAAACCTTAAATAAATGTAAAGGGGTCCTATTATGCCCTTTCACAAAGTTTTGATTTTGTTTTTTGGGGTGTACTAGGATATGTTTTCATGATTGATCAAAAAATGCATTATTTTTCACATATTTTACATTATTACAGCTCCTCTCTCCCCAGTCTGGCTCAAACATGCGATTTAGATGAAGCCCCTCCTACCGAAATACAAAATGTGCTGTGATAGGTTAGGTGGCCCAGTGTGTTGTGATTGGCAGTGCTTAGCATGTGTTCGGGGAATGTCCCGTCCCTCCATAATTGCGAGTTCTTATCTAGTGTAAATATTGAGGATGGCATCAATTTCAAACCAATTTGAGCCTGATTCAGACCCTGACAATGTTAGAAGATCACGCAGAATGGATTTCATGCACAGACTTTCATACAAAAGCGAGAGCTTACAAAAGCAAAAGAAAACAAGCTGTTCTCCATATAATGTGCAGCGCACAGATATCAGGGCTCCCTTCCGGGAACGTTCACTTCGTATTGCGGAGCTATACGCCGTGAGAAAACTCCTTTTCTCGAGAATACCCAAACACACTAGAAAATAATATTTTTCTAACTCCCAAAGTTTGGGCGGTCGGGTTCCCGTTACACGACAACCCGCCCCCAGATTTCATTCAACCCCTAGCCACACGGGCCGAGGCCTGGCAGGCCATCCCCGGGGTATCAGAATGGGTAATGAAAACAATAAATGAGGCTACTCGCTCCATTTCGCTCGCAGACCCCCACGCTTTCGCGCAGTAGTCGAGACATCGGTGGGAAGCAATAAAGCTCGCGTCCTTCGCACCGAAGTATCAAACCTACTAATGAAAGGAGCTGTTGAGACAGTTCCCCCATCATTAAGCGAGTCAGGCTTTTACAGTCGCTACTTCCTCGCTCCGAAGAAGGACGGCAGCCTCAGGCTAATTCTAGATCTCAGACACCTGAAAAAGGCCCTTATGAAACGGCCATTCAGAATGCTTACACCAAACAAATCCTCTCGCAAATTCGCCCAGGGGATTGGTTCTTCTCAGTGTATCTGAAAGATGCTTACTTTCATATCCAAATAGCCCACCACCACAGGCCATTCTTGAGATTCGCCTTTGAGGGGCGGGCTTATCAATATACGGTCCTACCGTTCGGTCCGTCTCTGGCACCCCGTACATTCACGAAATGCATGGATGCTGCGCTTATTCCCTTTAGACAATGGGGAATGTGCATCCTGAACTACCTCGACGCTTGGCTCGTTCTGGCCCAATTGGAGGCCAGAACGAGTTGCTAACACACAGATCCTGGCTCCTCAGCCATCTAGAATACCTGGGTCTCAGGATCAATCTTGCAAAGAGCACACTGTCTCCCAGCCAGCATACCAGCATCCCAGCCAGTCTTCCTGGGAAAAGTTATAGACTCGAGACAAATGAAAGTGTGGCTCTTGCCAGACCGCACCCTTACTATTCAGCAGCTAGCGACATCGTTCAAAGCAGGCTCTCACAGGCCGCTCAGAACGTTTCAAAGAATTTTGGGCCTAATGGCCTCCGCGTCGTCAGTATTCCAACTAGGCCTACTGCGCATGTGTCCCATAGAGCAATGACTGAAACGCAGAGTGCCAGCTCATGAGTTGTGCTCCGGTCACTTACGCATCAGGGTGGATCACGGCTATGTCAAAGCCCTGACCCCTTGGAAGCGCACCAACTGGTACCAGTCAGGTGTAAACATGGGATTGGTCTCGAGAAGGAAAGTGGTTTCAACAGATGCCTCCAACCTGGGTTGGGGGGGCACTGTGCGAGGGGAGGCCAATCTCCGGCCTGTAGTCGAGTCGTATGAGAGTGGTTCATTTAGCCCTGAAAACCATTCTCCCAGATCTGGCGGGACACCACATCCTGGTCCGCACGGACAACATGTCAGTGGTGTCCTACATAAATCGCCAGGGCGGCCTCAGATCGGCCAGCCTGGATGCGATGGCCAGACTTCTCCTTTGGGCACATGCCAACTTGCGCATGCCAAGGGCAGTGCACGTACCGGGCATTTTGAACCAGGGCGCGAATATGTTATCCAGAGACAATGTCCTCACTGGGGGAATGGTCTCTCCACCCTCAGACGGTTCACATGATATGGAGCACTTTCGGCAAGGCAGAGATGAACCTCTTCGCCTCAGAAGACAATGCTCACTGCCCAATATTCTTTTCAAAGAAAAAGGACGCGCTGGCCCACAACTGGCCCAGCCGCCCCCTTTATGCGTTCCCTCCGGTCTCGATGCTCCCACAGGTCATCGAACGGATCAGGGAGAACAAGTGCTCAGTCCTCCTCATAGCCCCCCCTGGAGATCCAAAATTTGGTTTCCAGACCTGGCGAAACTGCTGAAGGCAGCTCCCTCACCTATACCGCTGAGGAAGGACCTCCTTACGCAGGCTAACGGGTCAATCTGGCACCCACGCCCAGATCTGTGGGCCCTACATGTATGGCCCCTCAATGGGTACCCAGGGACCTCCAGAGGGAGTTCAAAATACCATGATTTATGCTAGAGCACAGTCTACCAGACTCCTCTATGCTCCCAAGTGGTCAGCATTCGAAAGCTGGTGTGCAGCAAGAAATGTAGACCCACACATATGTGAAGTACCTCTAGCACTTTCCTTTCTTCAGGAGCTGCTGGACACGGGCAGGACCCCCTCCTCACTCAAAGTATATGTGGCGGCCATAGCGGCTTTTCACGCCCCTGTGGCCGGCCATTCCATGGGGAAAAGTGACCTGGTCATTCGTTTCCTCAAGAGGGCCAGGAGGCTCAACCCGCCTCGGCCCCCCTCTGTTCCTTCCTGGGACCTATCCATGGTCCTCAGGGCCCTTAGGGGACCCCCGTTTGAGCCACTCCAGACGGCGGACCTTAAACCACTCTCACTCAAAACCGCACTCCTGCTAGCGCTGGTGTCGGTCAAAAGAGTAAGCGACCTGCAAGCGCTTTCCTTAAGTGCTGCATGCCTTGAGTTTGGGCCTGGCGACTTCAGAGTCGTGCTCAGACCAAGACACGGCTATGTTCCTAAGGTGCTCTAAACACCGTTCAAAGCCCAGGTGATAGCGCTATCAAATCTTCCCCCGTCGGAAGATGATAATAATTTGAATCTGGCCTGCCCTGGCTCTCAGAATCTATCTGGAGCACTCCGCCACATTCAGACAGTCAGAACAGCTCTTTGTGTGTTTTGGTGGCCGCACTAAAGGTCTGCCGGTCACAAAACAGAGACTTTCTAGATGGATAGTAGACACTATCTCTCTAGCCTACACCTCCATGGGCCTTCAATGCCCCATAAGTGTTAGAGCTAATTCCACTAGAGGCATGGCCTCCTCATGGGCTTGGTCCAGTGGTGTACCAATCAAAGACATCTGTGCGGCGGCAGGCTGGTCCTCACCGTCCACATTTGTGAGATTTTATAACCTAGAGGCCCCTGCTCTGCAGGCACGGGTACTCTCTATCTAAAGGCCTTTGCCCCGAGCCTCTGCAACATTATATCTTAATAAAGGGCCCGACCTGGTCTTAGGGTGAATTGTGACTTTCAAACTTTACTATTGACCTCGGGCTACTTACTTTTTTAGTTCCCTCATCAAAGACCCAGAAGAACCAGTGGATTAATTTCATTTTCTCTGGAAATGCGCCGACACAACTTCCCAAAGTTTTGTATGTCTGCTCCAAACATTTCTCCTACGACTGTTTCCTCAACTTGGGTCAATACAGAGCTGGGCTTGCTGAACGTCTGAAAATAAAGTCTGGATCAGCACATTTTCCACAACGGCACCTATACAAAAAGGTACATGTAATAATGGCAGAGGTCTGACTAATATAGTGGTGCTGGTGTGTATATATAAAATATAATATATATATATACACTCACCTAAAGGATTATTAGGAACACCATACTAATACTGTGTTTGACCCCCTTTCGCCTTCAGAACTGCCTTAATTCTACGTGGCATTGATTCAACAAGGTGCTGAAAGCATTCTTTAGAAATGTTGGCCCATATTGATAGGATAGCATCTTGCAGTTGATGGAGATTTGTGGGATGCACATCCAGGGCACGAAGCTCCTGTTCCACCACATCCCAAAGATGCTCTATTGGGTTGAGATCTGGTGACTGTGGGGGCCATTTTAGTACAGTGAACTCATTGTCATGTTCAAGAAGCCAATTTGAAATGATTCAAGCTTTGTGACATGGTGCATTATCCTGCTGGAAGTAGCCATCAGAGGATGGGTACATGGTGGCCATAAAGGGATGGACATGGTCAGAAACAATGCTCAGGTAGGCCGTGGCATTTAAACGATGCCCAATTGGCACTAAGGGGCCTAAAGTGTGCCAAAAAAACATCCCCCACACCATTACACCACCACCAGCAGCCTGCACAGTGGTAACAAGGCATGATGGATCCATGTTCTCATTCTGTTTACGCCAAATTCTGACTCTACCATCTGAATGTCTCAACAGAATTCGAGACTCATCAGACCAGGCAACATTTTTCCAGTCTTCAACTGTCCAATTTTGGTGAGCTCTTGCAAATTGTAGCCTCTTTTTCCTATTTGCATAGTGGAGATGAGTGGTACCCGGTGGGGTCTTCTGCTGTTGTAGCCCATCCGCCTCAAGGTTGTGCGTGTTGTGGCTTCACAAATGCTTTGCTGCATACCTCGGTTGTAACGAGTGGTTATTTCAGTCAAAGTTGCTCTTCTATCAGCTCGAATCAGTCGGCCCATTCTCCTCTGACCTCTAGCATCAACAAGGCATTTTCGCCCACAGGACTGCCGCATACTGGATGTTTTTCCCTTTTCACACCATTCTTTGTAAACCCTAGAAATGGTTGTGCGTGAAAATCCCAGTAACTGAGCAGATTGTGAAATACTCAGACCGGCCCGTCTGGCACCAACAACCATGCCACGCTCAAAATTGCTTAAATCACCTTTTTTTCCCATTCTGACATTCAGTTTGGAGTTCAGGAGATTGTCTTGACCAGGACCACACCCCTAAATGCATTGAAGCAACTGCCATGTGATTGGTTGAATAGATAATTGCATTAATGAGAAATTGAACAGGTGTTCCTAATAATCCTTTAGGTGAGTGTATATATATATATATATATATATATATCGTCGCTGCCCGATGAAACTCACGTATGTCCAAAACGGTTACTTTTCAGGAAGTGAAAAAAACACCGTAATTTCAAAAGCAGTTGAAGTTGAACTGTTGCATACTTGGTACGGCATCTTTAAATGTAACCATATTCTTGCCAGTGTAATGATATAATCCACATTTGACCAAAATCGAGTTTAAATGGACATACGTGCATATTTTACAGTAACGGTGGTCGATACGCGTTCTTCCGATCATTAATTAGAATGACCAAGTCGCGTTTCATATTGACAGATGAATAGGCTACGCTCAGTTTATTAAATAGCCTACGTCTCAGTTTATTAAATACGCTCAGTTTATTAAATAGCCTACGTCTCAGTTCATGAAATATGCTCAGTTTATTAAATGTCTCTTGCAAACTATGTAGGGACAATGAATCAATACACTGACATGGCAATGCTAGACTGATACTTTGTTTGCACAGTCCTACCGTAATTTTGTGAATATTTAATAAACTTGTGAACAGTTGTCAAAAACAAACGTTTGCTGATACTTTACCTCACAGTGTTATTTGGCTATCCAATACTGAGCTTCCAGAGATGCTTAAGATGAAACTTCACGAGACCGGCGAGATGCCTCCACAGGGTGGGAGATACGCGGCGTGATTGACAGCTTTGACACCAAATGGATATACGTGAAAATCAGATGACATGATTTCACAACTTTTCATTGGTCATTTAGATAATGTGAAGCATACTGTATACGGATATGAACCAGGACATTCTATCCGTCGAAAAATCTCAAAATCGGCGAAATGGACATACGCGGTTTTCATCGGACAGCGACGATATATATATATACACACACACACACGAGGACATGGAGAACTTTGTCATTAAAAAAATAAGCCACATTACAGTCTTCTCTAAACTACAAATATTACTGATATAAATGCTAATACAGCTTTAAAACTATAGCAAATCAGAGCAACATGAAAAGGCAACAGTAGGCTAGCATTAGCTACATAATAATAACTAACAGCATACGTAAACCATCCGAATAAAGTACCGTATCCAGACATAATATTTTAAACTAACCATTCGGAGATGTCCTGCTGGAGCCGCTGAGTTGCAACTTCTTCATCCGTTGCTTCTCCATCCGGATCAGATTCTGGGTCAAACTGAAATGCTTGAACGACTGCGTGTCTGCGTGCCATTGCAATATATCCAATGTAAACATGCATGGTACCGTTGCCGCAAGCTGGTCAAGGCCACACCCACCCTACACCTTGCCCCGCTTTTCTCCTCCTCATTAGCATTTAAAGCTACAGACACCGAAACGGCACGTCTGAAGGAAAGCTCATTGTGGGACTGGCTTGTAGTGGCTATAATTCTGTACCAAGGCTGAATTTTGGGAAAAGGATTTCAGATAGAGTACTAGGGACCACTAAGGCCTATATCAAAGCCTACAAAAAGAAGCATGTCACGGGACCTTTAAAATGGGTTCCCACTGCGTATAGCTACGCAATACGAAGTGAACGTTCTCCAAAGGGAACGTACTCGGTTACTAACGTAACCTCGGTTCCCTGAGAGTAGGGAACAAGTATTGCGTAGCCTGCCGTGCTATTACGCTTGGCTCAGGTGCTGTCGCTTCAGTCGATTTAACCTATGGCGAAATGGTCTGCTTATATAGGCATAAGCCACGCCCATTCTGGCGGGTTCTGACGCGCCCTGGAGCGAAGCGATCCGATTGGTCTCATCTGCCTCGCCATAGGTTCGTGCAGTTGCTGCAGCACAGCTAATGAGCGAGCTAGACTCGCTGTGCAGCTGCACTGCGTTATAAAATAATGGCTTCAATATTCTCGAGAAAAGGAGTTTTCCCACTGGGTATAGCTACGCAATACTCGTTCCCTACTCGTTAGGAACCGAGGCTACGTTATGGGGTTTTTCCTCTGCATGGTACGGTACGGCACGGTTCGGTACGGCTCACTTTGTGGCGCCTTTCCACTGCATGGTACGGTACGGCTCGGCTCGGTACGGCTCACTTTGTGGCGCTTTTCCACTGCATGGTACGGCTCGCTTTAAATGGTACCACCTCTGTTGAGGTTCCAAGTGTACCGTACCGATACTAAAATATGACGTGAAAACACTGCAGATCACTGATTGGTCAGACAGAATCGTCACTACCAGCGTCATTGTATTTGCGAGACATCAAACCTGCTAGATTTAACAACAACAACAACAACCTTTATTTATAAAGCACATTTAACAATACAAATTGATCTAAAGTGCTGTACATAGGCCTAGTGCATAGCAGGACTACACTATAAAAACAACAATTAGCCTAGTTTCCAAAAGCTAAAGAATAAAAATGTGTTTTCAGAGTAGATTTAAAAATGTCCAATGAAGTAGCAGACCTCACATGATAAGGGTGAGCATTCCAAAGCTTTGGACCAGCCACAGAAAAGGCCCGATCACCCTTAATTTGTAGCGACATCGTGACACATTTAAAAGCAAGTGATTTGAAGATCTAAGTGCCCTAGCAGGACAGTATGGCACAATAAGATCACAAATATACCTTGGTGCACAGCCAGACAACGCCTTATAAACAAACATAAGGATCTTAAAATCAACTCTAAACTTAATGGGAAGCCAGTGAAGGGATGCCAAAACAGGAGAAATATGATCCCTCTTTCTAGACCCAGTAAAAAGTCTTGCAGCTGTATTTTGAACAATTTGTAATCGAGATAGTAGAGCCCGACCGATATTATCGGCCGATATTAGGCATTTTCCTAACTATCGGTATCGGCATTTAATAATGGCCGATAAATGAATATTTTTAAAAATGCGGGTGCGGTGATTCATGTAAGGGTGGCGCTGCCAATAAAGCACCTAAAAGCTGTCACAAAGAACTGGAAAAAGTAATGATTGTGAATACATCAAATATAGCAAGGAGACATTTTAATTGTTTATTAATAAACAAGTGTTTTCAGTCAGTGTCGCTGCAAAGTTGACGACGCTGACTCGCGATCTTCAGTGAACACGCCAGAGAGAAATGCACATTTCATACGGATTACAGCAGAGAGCAGTCTGTCTTTCGTTTTGAATTGTTCTGTTTAAAAGTAGACATTTCAATATAGATATATTTCTCAGGTTTATACGCTGAGTTCCGGTTCATTTATGCATGAGACGACCTCCAGTTCACGCGCCGACGCCTCCATGTCGAGATTATATATTGTCCGCTATGTTTACTTCTTATTTATTAAATCCAGGCAATTGGTTGATGAAACATTGATTAAAATTAAGATACAATTAATACAAAACGAAATTCACTTTAATGAAAGGCTTTATGCTTTCTGTTCGAGGTCTATGTGAAAGTTTTAAAGCACTTTAGTGGCGCTTTCAGAGCTTGTCACGTCCGTAACATTGTTTTTTCCTCATAAATGCGAACAGAAAATGAATATTTTATGTTCTGTTGAGAGCCAACCCTTCTTCATCCAGTGGGTAGTAGACTATTACTTTTGATTTGCGCAGTGTAATTCACAGAATTGATTTCTCTGCTGCCAGCCTCTGTCACGTATTGTGTGAGCTTGTGACTATTGCAAGCGCGCAGCTGAGAAGTTCTGATTATTGTCTGCTATATACTTCTTATTTATTAAATCCAGGCAATTGGTTGATGAAACATTGATTAAAATGCATGGCGCGAGCGACAAATCTCCGACAGTAAACGGATGGCCCATTCTGCTCTGTAACGGGTGCTTTTCCGCGTCTCGGGTAAACAGCTGTTGCGACGCGAGCAATAACGGCCGCGTCCGGTGTGTAGACACAGTGTTAAAGCTCATTCTGCCTATAACGCTACGTTACAACATCAAGCAATATTCCAATAATTTATATAATTATAACACTTTATGTTTCACGTTTAGTACATTTAGCTTACTACTTATTTAAAATAGTATAAAAGTAGGCTACTGTAGCCTACATATGTAATTAAAAACGTTTTTATTATAATATTAGTAATTTTACTTTAGTAAAAAGATCTGAGTTCTTCCTCCACTGGTAGAGATTAGAGGAATTAAGACTAAAAATAGAAGATAAGGTTTTGTCAGTGACACTTTTGATATATTTATTGATACAAGTTATGTTTTATATAACGTGACTAAATTAAAAGACAAAGTCGTTAGTGAAGATTATGCAACAGTATTTAGAATGTAATATAATATAACATGCAATGCAAACTAGTTTGGTTACAGCTCAAATGTATCATTCTCATTCTATCATTCCCCCTGCCTCCATTACACATCTGTCACACAAGTGTTTGATCACCACATTTGAGTGATCATTGCAGAACTTTTATATTTATTCTGTTTATACTGTGTATTCTATATACAGTAGCCATCAAAAGTTTGTATACACCAATAGGAAA
Source organism: Gila robusta (assembly GCA_030770095.1). Lineage (NCBI taxonomy): Eukaryota > Metazoa > Chordata > Actinopteri > Cypriniformes > Leuciscidae > Gila > Gila robusta. Next base: position 33,037 of record JAVALU010000214.1, read on the forward strand.
GTGTCCAAACTTTTGACTGTTACTGTACTATAATACACATAATATTGCTACTGTTATATAATATACACATGAATAATATCGGCCGATATATCGGTATCTGGCTTTTTTTAATCGGTATCGGCATCGGCCCCCAAAAATCCATATCGGTCGGGCTCTACGAGATAGTGTAGATTGAGGAAGACCACAATAAAGAGAGTTGCAATCGTGATGTTACAAATGCATGAATTGCAACTTCTAAATCTTTGCTTGAAAGAAGATTCTTCAACTTTGCAATAGATCTTAAATGGAAAAAGCTTCCTCTAATAACAGCACTAATTTCTTTGTTTATCAAAAAATAGTAAAGAGTCAAAGATCACTCCAAGGTTTTTGATTTGTTTGCATACATTTGTTGAGAGAGGACCTAACTGGGCTTTCACAGCAGGAGTGGAATCTGCCGGATAACCCAGAATTAAAACCACGGTTTTATCCTCATTTTGCTGCAGAAAATTATTTGTCATCCACCTCTTAATATCATCTACACATTCTAATTACACATCAAATGAAGCAGTGTTGTCAAGCCTTACTGGAAGGTAAAGCTGAGAATCATCTGCATAACAGTGATATGAAATGTTATACTTCTGAAAAATGAAGGTCAAGGGAGCATATAAAGGGAAAACAACAATAAAAAACAATAAAATAGATCCCTGGGGCACACCAAACAAAACAGGTGCAGATGACGAGGAACAATTTCCTAAATTTATAGAAAAAGTCCTCTTTTCGAGGTAGGAAGCAAACCATTGTAATACAGTGCCCTTGACACCTACCATATATTCTAGCCGTTCAAAAAGAATGTTGTGGTCAATGGTATCAAATGCAGTGCTCATGTCTAACAAAACCAGCACAACACAAGAGCCTGAATCTAAAGCAAGCAAGATATCATTTGTAACCCTGCTATGTAATGGTCTAAAGCCAGATTGGAACATGTCCAAAATATTAAAAGAATTCAAATAAAACTGGAGCTGTGAGAAAACGACTTTCTCTAAAAGCTTAGAGATAAAAGGCAGTTTAGAGATCGGTCGATAATTACTGCACATTTCTGGATCAAGTTGAGGTTTTCAACATAGGTTGCACAATTGCATGTTTAAAACTAGCTGGAACAACACCTTTGGCTAAAGAGCTGTTTATGATAGCGGTTACCATATGACTAATGGTAGAAAAAACATCCTTAAAAAGACGAGCCGGGATAATATCTAACTTAGAACCAGAACACTTCATAGTAGAGATTATATCAGCTAGCTGAGTTGGAGAGACAGGTTTAAAGTTTGCAAGGCAAGTCATAGGACAGGGCAGTTGCAAGTGACATGGTTCAGAGGGAACAATGGAGCTTCTAATATCATACATTTTTTGAGTGAAATGTTTTAAAAAATCTTCACAAAGCTCAAAAGAGGCCTCAGATAAAATATTCGTAGTCGGGTTTAGAATAGAGTGAATCGTATCAAACAGGACTTTTGGTCGCTTTGCGTTGTCAGAAATTAATTGAGAAAAGAAATTAAATTTTGCCTTCTTTACTGCCGTTTGATAGTTGAACAGACTTGATTTTAAAATGTCAAAAGAAACCTGTAGCCCATCTTTTTTCCTCTTTCGCTCCGCTTTTCGACACTCTTGGCATCATCTTTTTACACTTAAGCGGAGCAACAGCGTCCATAGATATAGAGGATGCTTTATAAAATATCTCAGTCAAGCATTCAGTATCTGTTTCATTCAGAAAATTATTATTAAAATGTGAAGAAAAATGTTCAGAAAACAAATTTGCAGTGTTTGAGTGAATAGCTCGAGAGAGACATGAAGGCTGAGGGCAAATAGAAGACGGGAGAAAGCACTCAGATTCAAACGAAATAGGATAATGGTCAGACACACATGCATCAATAACCTCCAGATTTGAAATCAAAAAACCACAAGACAGTACCAAATCTAGTGTGTGACCCAGATTGTGAGTTGGACCACATACAGATTGTACAAAGTTCAAAGACTCTAGAATAGTTACAAATTCTTTGACCAACGTTTTAGAAGGGCAGCAGAGATGAATGTTAAAATCCCCAAGAATCAATAGTCTATCAGCCCGAGTCACCAGGTCAGAGAGAAAAATCAGAAAATTGTTGAATAAAATCCTTATTGCATTTAGGGGGTCTGTAAATCAGAGCACACAGCATAGGACCATTTAAATCAACCTTCAATAACTGGACTTCAAAACTGGAAAAGGTCTCCGTAGGCACAGACTTGCATTTGAAACAGTTTTTAAAAATTGTTGCAACTCCACCACCATGTCCAGTGGCCCGTGGAGAAATGAAAAAAGCACAGTCAGGAGGAGCAATCTCAGCAAGAGGCATCAAGTCACCCTGTTTTAACCAGGTCTCAGTCACAAATAAAAAGTCTAAGAAGTGAGATGTAAACAAGTCATTTAAAATAAAAGTTTTGTTCGATATTGACCTTGCATTCACTAAGGCCATCTTTACAGTAGCAGGGCAATCAGACTGCCGAGAGCTGAGAGGCGCTGTTTGAGCAAACTAATGTTTCCAAGATTGACACTCTGACTCTTACAATTTGATCTGATGGAAGAGCGGCGATGTGGCGACCAGATGACCGGCATGGGATAATTATCCTGAGACACAGTCGAAGTCCTCACAAGGGGGTCACGGCAAGATCCACGATGGATGTACCTGTGGCGGCGTGTAATTCTCAATGCGGCGCAGCAGTTGTAAATTCCGCCGGAGAGACGGCAGAACGAATTAAGGGTGCTTTCACACCGGTAGTTCGGTTCATTTAGTCCGGACTAAGGGCGAAAAATTATACTTTGTGTCATTTTCAGGCGTTTTGGTTCCTTTTCACATTGATTGCTCTGGTCCGAATCAGTTGATGAGTTGATGAAACAAACCAAAATGCAGTCACCTGACAACATCCACATCACTTGTTGGCCAGATGTGTCTTGAACATATTTCCACAACTGCACTTAGATTGGTCAGAATTAACGTGCGGAAAAATTCCAACAGAACTCCCGGAAGTAAACAAAGAGGAAAATCCGGCAGACATGCGGAGAATTCGCTCACAATGTATGTTCAGAATCAGCACGAGCTTTATCCTTTCGCAAATCCCCCCATAAACAACAAAGTCTAGACGCGATATAAATAAGAAATTCACTGTGCAGTGTGGACAACTTCAGTGTTTATGATGAGATTTTAGTGAGAGTGCAGAACGCGGTAAGTCAGTCATGGCTTAAAGGGAGTGCTATTGACAATCTAAATAATAATTCTGTTTGACTACGGCAGCTGGTTTAGTCCAAAAATGCGCAGTTCTTTGGCAGATGGGTGTGTTCGAGGTCGGATCACGTTCTCACCACAAACGAACCGCTCCAGAGTTCGCTTGAAAGCGTACCAAGACCACCTCTTCGAGGAGGTCTCGGTACGCTAATTTGGTCCTCTTTTGGTGCGCACCCGAGTGCGATTGCTGCTTTCACACCAGCCCAAACGAACTGCACCAAGGGGGAAAACGAACTCTAGTGCGATTCAACCAAACTAAATGAGGCAGGTGTGAAAGCACCCTTAGTCTCTGTAAATCCACCGAAGAGTATTTAAGCACCATATTTGGAGAATTATCCACACCAGGATCGAAAAACAGACCCCACATTGAAGAACAAACAGTAGAACTCCAACACACCAGTGTGCAAATGATATAACACCACATTTCAATCTGGATTCACTCCTCCACGTTCAAGTTCACCAAACGAGTCTCAATAGATCCACGCATTCAGATCCACCGACTCATTCAACCATAGCAAGCGATGAAAGAGTACCCAACAATAATCAGGTGAGATCTCCTCGATCAAAGGGCATAAAATATCCTCAAAATTAGGCTAAATTTTTAAATAATAAAGAATAATACTTAAATAGCCAGTAACAGCCACCGCTGTAGCAGCTGTTTTAAAACTACTTGCTTGACTTGCTTGAAGAAAAAAGAAAGAAAAAAAACTTCCAAAAAAGAAATGGCTGAATCGTGGTCAGTGGACGAAGTGCAGACGTTCCTCTCGTTGGTTGCTGAGGAGCAGATAAACTATAACGACCAGTCTATAATCCCACCCACTTTGAAGCGGTACTAACTGCAGTGGAAAAGCAAACAGAGCTAAAGCAAAAGTTCTGTTAAATAAAATCCTTTGGAGTGGACTTTGAGCTTTGTAATCTTGCAGATCTTTTGTATGCCCAAACAGCAACATTACACACTAACTAAAGTTAAAAAAGTGGAAAAGCATAATAGAACCCATTTAATGTTAGGCTATGTTTAATTTACTCTCTTCAAATCAGTTATTTTCTGAGTAAAACAGCATGCAGCAGCAGTAATTGGTGATGATGAATTAATAGTGAGTGGATGAGCTAAAAAAAAAATATGGACAAGTGAAGTGAAGATATAAAGCAGTTAAGTTTCTTTCTTGGTACTGCCTACAGCGACCCTCAACAAAAGACAGATGTAGACACTGAATGTCACAAAATGAATGTATACTAATGATCTAGGTCCGTGTACTTGTCGGCCAACGGATTTTCGTTTTGAAAGGAAAAAAAACAAAAACGAAAAACGGACAGTTTCCCAATTACCGTTAGTAAATAGGAAAACGAAAAACGGAAAACAACCCATTATTCGTTTTTTGTTTTGCTATTAAAAAACGGAAAACGAAAAACAATCTCGTTATCCGATTGTCCTTCATGTGTTTATAGATGGAAATCGGAAATCAAAAATACGTATGTACACGGACCTGGTCCGTGTACTTGTCGGCCAACGGATTTTCGTTTTGAAAGGAAAAAAACAAAAACGAAAAACGGACCGTTTCCCAATTACCATTAGTAAATAGGAAAACGAAAAACGGAAAACAACCCATTATTCGTTTTTTGTTTTGATATTAAAAAACGGAAAACGAAAAACAATCTCGTTATCCGATTTTCCTTGATGTGTTTACAGATGGAAATCGGAAATCAAAATACGACGATATAAATCGTAATCCTTAATTCTGCATTAGTATTTTTCGTGACCCGGAAGCGATCGTAAGTAGTAAGCGGTTGTCATAGATATAGGCCGTTTCTCAATACCAAGGGTGCTTCTCAATATCCCTCCTCGTCTCCTCGTTCCTCTGTCCTCCATCCTATGACCCGGAAACCGATCGAGCTCAGCCATCTTGAAGGACATCTCAATACTCTAATTGCACCCGTCTATGATTGCACCGCGAGGAGTCGAGGATCGAGGAGTGAGGATGCTGCCAGAGAAGTCATGAGCGAGGATACACGGGTGTATCCTATGCGAAGAGTTTTATCGACTAAACGTGACGCACGTATCAATTCTCCTCCCCCTTCACATCGATCACAATCTGTTTTAATTTATACTTTAACCTTTGCAGTTTATATAAACCACACATTACACATATTTCAACAGGGTATCTTGCTTTATTATTATTTATTATGAATTTCTTAAATAAACAAACTTCAACAACAGAAGGGCAGATCCTTTGAGCGCTGCTGATGACGCTGTTAAAGGCCATGTTGCAGGTTTAATTTTTCAACGAATTTGTGCAATTTGCTTGTTGGTAATAAACATTTAAACTGTTATCCATTGTATTTTATGTTGTTGGGTATCACAAAACGAAAAAAGTAGGTACTATCTTACAGCGGTTTGCAACGATTCTCCTTTCCCCCACAATGCATTGCATTACGTCACCTTGGGGAGAGAATTTACCAAAGCCCGCTGCCCGCCTTGTTGAGAGCGACGAGTAGTAGACGAGAGTATTCAGATAGCGCAGATTATAGATAAATACATAGATATAGAGAGATAGATAGACGAGATATATATATAGACTAGATATATAGACAGACTAGATATATAGATAGTCAAGTATAGAGAGAGATAGGCAGACAGCATAACGTTAGCAGATATAGCTAACGTTAGCAGCTAGATAGAAATATATACAGTTGTAGGTTACAGTTTGACAAGAGTTTTGAGTGTGACAGAAGCACAATGTTGTGTTTTATTGCAAGTGTACACAAATATAAGTAAACACTTTGCAGTTTGAACGATATCCTGTATGAACAAAATGACGATGTTTTTATGTTTCCACTGTTCAATCGCGCCCGCGCCTCTCTCTCTCACACTCACACACACTACGAATACATGTATAATTCCACCCCTAATAGCTAGCATGATGCTTTCTATTTCTAGATGATAAAGACAAACATTACCAGTACTACGACACTATGACAAAGGTTACCGGTACTTATCTGAACTAACGTCATGATCATATACTGCCACTAGATATAAAGAAAACGTTGATTTTTCACTCGGTGCTATTCAATGACCGTAAAAAAAATATGTGTGTCGTTATTGTGCACTGCTGCTCGTAAGTTAAAACGGCTTGCCATAGCTTGTAGACTAGCTCCAGTGTTCATTTCTGCGTTGCTAAATGATAGCAACTCACCGGGACACTTCACCAACTCTCCACTCGTTCTCCTCGGACCATGCATTCAATTGGCTTTGACGGCCATCAGTTCTTGGCAATTCTTCATTTGCCCTCTCACGTCTAGCAGGTTCAAAATTATACGGCTGCGGGCCATAATACATGTTAGTTCTTCTTGCCAACTCTTCCTCATCCCAGTCAGTCGCCATAGTTCTAATACTAGGCTGAGGCACCCTTTCCTCCGCTTCTCCCCAACGTGACGTCATCACAGAGTTGCGTAAAAAAAAAATTATACCAGAAACGTAAAAAAATGGTCTTTAAGACCATTTTTGAGACATTTTAAAAATGATACACATATCTTGAGTGATTTATGTACCCATTAATCAACAGTGGTGGTTAACCTGCAACATGGCCTTTAAGTGACGCTCGAGTGATCAAGTATTCCAATGTATTAAAAAAGCTTTCATTCGATTCCTCCATCCTCATTTTCTTTCCTTGCGTCCTTCCCTCACAACCTACAGGGGGTGGAGCTGAGACGCTAGGAAAGGAAGCGAGGAAAGGAAACGAGGATGCACAAATAAGAAATGAGAAGCACCCCTGGTATACGCAAACTTCGGACTTGCCAAGTTCGACTCAGGAGAACGAACTCCCGAGGAGGAGAGGACGCAAGTCCGGTTATTCTGCAAATGGAGCAGTGGCGTTCTTGATCGCGTCACTCAGCACGCTCTGGCTAATCCAGTTATCTCTTTATGTATATTTTAGGCAACAATAAAACGAAATATGGTATAAAATACAACTCTGCCTCTTTTCATCAACAATAAAACGAAATATGTAATACACCACTCTGCCTCTTTTCATTTAAAAAAATCTTCAACATATTAATGGCCACACAAATGTGTTTCAGGCAATGCACATTGATTATCTTCACTGCATATATTTATAACAACACGAAATATAAAACACAACCCTGGTTCTTTTTGTTTTCATTTTAAAAATATGAAACATTATTGATCATTAAAACTGACATTTAACAAACAGAGACAGGGTTGTGTCATTTTATTTTATTATACATGTACATACAGTGAAGAGAATGTATAGTAAAATATATAGGCCTATATATAATATTCTATATATTTTAGAATATAAAATTACACAACCCTGTCTTTTTTGTTAAATGTCAGTTTTAATGATCAATAATATCCAGTATAAAAGTATATGTAGCCTAATAGGTATAAGAAGCTATACAATGCATAACAATAAAGCAAACAATTAAGTCAAACATAAGTCAGCTCTCTAATAGGCTACAAAGTTAAAGTTAAATGGCCTAAATATATAAAGTTATGAAACTTCACTTTGCCCTCAGCCAAAACGATTTGCTATGGAACAAACTATAGATTAATGAGACCAAAGATCGACTTATACACAAGACAAATTATATCTCATGTTTAACCACTAGACTAAAGACATCAGAGCCAGCGGCAAACAGAAGGACTAGCCGAGGAAAAGCTGTTCCAGTCGGGGTTAATGAGCGCCGAACTCCCGGTGATCGCCTGGATCTCACAACTCCGAAAACATCAGATAGCCTACATTTTTCAAATAGGGCGGGTCTTGGCGTGGCGGGAGTAACTTCCGGGTCACGAAAAAATACCAGTGCAGAATTAGTGTTTATATCTATGGAATTAAGGATTACGATTTATACATACGTATTTTTGATTTCCGATTTCCATCTATAAACACATGAAGGACAATCGGATAACGAGATTGTTTTTCGTTTTCCGTTTTTTAATATCAAAACAAAAAACGAATAATGGGTTGTTTTCCGTTTTCCTATTTACTAATGGTAATTGGGAAACGGTCCGTTTTTCGTTTTTGTTTTTTTCCTTTCAAAACGAAAATCCGTTGGCCGACAAGTACACGGACCGATCTAGCATAATATGTTTGCAAATGCCAGTTGGTTTGATATTTTGTGTCCGTATTTAACGCCATCAGCTGCTGGATGGGTCCAGAGTGAACTGTCTCACCTCAAAAGCCGGTTGGGATCGAATGGGTTGACAGAGTTCCTCTCGTGCACATGGACAAAAGTTGGACCACACCTGTGCGGACAAAGTCAGCACGAGGAGAGACACAGAGATCTGCATTGTATAGCCTATATGTTAAAACACAGATATAAAAACATCACTTCTGTCTACAAATCTAAACAGACCGAAACGATACTAACACGTGACACCAAAAAAGAAATGAAAGCGATAGATGAGAAATACCAGAGTCCGTCTATGGAGAGTCTTGGCACTTCCTATTAGCCCCGTTGTATATCATCTTGGCTGCAGTTCCATTAGAATTCCACTGGAGGTGATCGCGGGCGAGTGCAGAATGAATGGGAGTCTATGGAGCTAGACGGCTAAATGTATCCCTTTCTCCTGCTTGTCGTTGAATCAACGTAGATTTTATTGTTGATTCCGCAAGTTCAATATAGATTATAGACCAAAAGTCGAATGAACGAGTACTTATGTCCTTTCGATTTCTTACAGGTTAGGTCGTTGTTGGCCGGAACACGCTAGCATTCTGCTATTATGTGACGTCATCACATTTTTGAACGGATTTTTAGAACAGATAAGTGAACTTAAAAATGCAATTTTCAGCTGAGTGTATTATCTTAGCCCCCCCTTTTGAATGCAACTTTCAAATTACTTCACAAAAAATTACATCATGAGAAAAGTGGATTTCTGGGAGTGAAACCCCATAGACTCCCATTCATTCTGCACTCGCCTGCGAGCGCCCCCGCATGGACAGAGACGTGTTACTGCAGCCAGTCCAGAAACCGGAAGTAACCAGACAGTGCCAATTCTCCCCTTTATTAGACATTCTCTGGAAATACATAACAAACCGTGTCACAAAGGGGGTGGGGGTAAACTGTCTCAAACTGATTTCATTGGTTTAATTCGATAACACGATTCACATGGCAAATGTTACGTGGTTAAAGATAGGATTTTTAATCGTTTTATAGATAATTCTGGTTTTGATTTTTTAAATATTGTGTTTATCTGTTACACCGCTATTCAAAGCAGATAGTATCATTAAATCATACTGTTAGATTATTATTATTAAATAAAGCCATTTTAATAAAACAGTTAGGCCATTACCACTTTTCATTCTATTTGGTTTTAGCTATAAAGGTGCTGCCTGACGATAGCAGTTCCCTAAATAGCCTACAATAATTCAGTAAATACTTATTTACAATAACCACTTAATTAAAAATATAACAATTAAATAATAAAAAATATGAATAAATAGTGGTTATAAATGTCAGTGGTTCATGTCATTTAAATAAGATCTGACTCAAAAATAATTATTCTTTCAAATTGGAATAGAAAGTCGAGTTTGAAAGTTTTGTATTATTGGCAGTTTGTGTATTTTGTGTTGATATGTTGAAGTGTAAGTGTATAAACTCAGGATCATTAAGCCTGACCATCTAACCACGTTTTAAAATTCCACACAACAATTTTAGACACAACCACTATAGCAGGGGTGCCTAATCCTGTTCCTGGGGATCTACCTACCTGCAGAGTTCAGATCCAACACTGATCCAACACACTTGTCTATAATTATCAAGTGCTTCTGAAGATCTTAATTAGCTGGTTCAGTTCATCAGGGTTGGAGATGATCTCCAGGAACAGGATTGGAAACCCTCTGCAGTACAGTGTGAATGGGGCATTACGAGCCACGGTGCGCCCTCTGCAGGAGAAACACACTTCTAGCTGTATCAGTCATTCTACTGGTTTCAGTTCATTCAGCACCCTTAACTTCCTCATACATGTCAACAGGGGAGTTAGCTATTTTCTGGGGATTTAATAACAATTTTTTAGCAAACTGTAAATCAGCATTGTTGGGAGCCAAATCTCTGATGAGAGTTCTGGTTTCTGTGGTCAATCTGGTGCAACTAGCATGTTGCATCAAGCTGTTAGACTCTACAGCTGAAGCCAAACTGACAAAAGAAACAACAATAGCGTTGAACCATTGTATAGAAGGAAAGAACAACTTGATTTTGTAATGAATCAAGCTACAGTATATCATAAGCAATCAGCTTCAAACAGGACAGATGACAACATTCAAATTACTTAAATGTTTATATCCACCTTTTTCCTGAGCAAATAATGAGCGCCACCATGATGGATTCTAACTTCCGTTTGTATGCTATCCTCTTCCATTCTACCCATTGTTAAAACAGGGTGAAAAGAGTTACGCCATTACCAAACAGAAACTTTTTGAACAACACTAAAAATGAAAATGAGGGCAGAGTTAAGCTCAAAACACATACTTTCCAGGAATGTATTTAGTTTGTTGCTGTTGTTGTGGCAGTCAACAACAGCAACAAACTAAAGAAATTCCTGGAAAGTATGTGTTTTGACCACCATCAAATCTGAAGAATGTCCCTATGGAGCGCCATATGTCTTGCATTTTAAAGGACAAGTTCGGTATTTTACACTTAAAGTCCTGTTTTAAGATCGTTTTTCTGATGAAATAGAACGGTTAATATTGAAATTTGGACAAATGCTGCTGTCCCGAGAATTTTCGGTTTATTCTCCACAAAAGTGCGCTCTTTTCATTTTAAGGACAAAACCCCCTGAACTTCACCCGATCGGGAGCTGTGTGTAGGATATGAGCATCCATCTGTTTTCAATGTGGCTAACTTAAGGCAGCTTCATGTTATCAACGCACTCATTAAACTTTGACGGGCGAGGCACTGACAAAAGACGATCATTGCGACAATGTAAAGTAATGGTACTATGGAAACGTGCATTTTAAACAATTTTCATAGGTTTAACATTACATTATCAACTTGGAAAATATGCACATTTTTCTAGAAACACTGGAGACCGGAAATGTTAAGGGTAATTATGCTATAAAGGGCGAAACTTCCACGTTCAGGAAAAAGGTGGATAGGAGTGCCATCACATTTGAAAAGTATTGACTGTTGTTACACTGCACACAGAACTATGACCATTTAGTTATCCAGTTTATTCATGTAAACATACTGAATACACAGACCTAAAATTGTATATTCTCTTCACTGTCAAAATAACACTCATGGTTGTGCTTAAGAAACAGTTCACCCATAAACAAAATGATTGTGTCGTTCCAAATTCGGATGACTTTCACTGTGCCACGAATCACAAAATGCATACTGATAGAATTCTCATTTTTTTAGGTGTGCTAATCTTGATTTTCCAGAGTAGTCACAGTGCCATAATACATATACATAAAAGATTGATTAATTCTGTTACAAATCTGTTGAGTGTATACTGGTATCAGAATATTCTTCAAAATACACTCATGTCAATGTTTGGCAAATGCACCAATTTACATAATCATTTGTATCTAAATACATTTCTGTCATCCCAAAATCAAATTAGTCACTCAGGAAAATTTGATAGGGAATCCCAATTGCAGATGTCCAACTTTAGCATTACCGTGCTTAGCAAATAAATAATCCTGTGAGCATGACCAATCTAATAAATTGCACTACGCAAATACAGAACCGATTACATAGCATTTGGATTAACAAGAATCTTTTGAATCTTTGAAGGATTCACAAAAGTATCACATGTTGAGTCCTGCTGCATAAATATTAAATGAAGATAAATACATAGAAAACCAGACTATTATATGTTGAGTATAACTAACTATCTTGGACTTGAAGTGATTGCAATTTGCAACTTGCCGACAGTGACAGATGGACACTTAGCAGGAGAGCTTCTAAACACCCCAAAATCACAGCTTCAGGAAACTATAAACCTTTGGAAACAGCTAACATCTCGCAATGAGAGATAGTATAACATGCTGTAAGTAAAACATGGACCTCGGGTTGAAAAACACTAGGATGTTTAATGGACCTCTAAATTACCAGACCACAACATCTAAACATCCTCTGCAGAACCAAATGTAAAACTTTTGAATAGTTTGCTCAAAATCTTCATTCATTCTTTTGGAGCGTGTAACTGTATATTCATGACCTACAAAATAATATTATTGGGAGAAAAAAATCCATATACATCATGGCCTTGACAACAAAGAAAGCTGGTTGGTTATATTTTGTGTTTGGGCATTATTTAGTAGGAACGTGGCCCGTTTTTGCCATCTTCTGCTTGGCCAGGGGTGCTGGCAGAGCTGCCAGACTGATCCTGATGGTCAATGGACTGGTAGGCATCTCTGTTTCGAGCTATTGTTGGGATACCTGAAAGTAAAAGATAAGATCAGAAAAAAACTCTGAATTACTGGAATTGTGTATACTCAATAGCAGTCTCTAAAATGTTCTAAAAATCATACGTTCATATTATACGAATTCATATGAAATCGCCACCTTGTAAAATTCGTATGTTTCTGTGAGATCAAGCTGAAATTTCAGACAAAAACAAGAGTTAATTAGGTATAAGATATCCCAACTCTCCCGGAAGTTCTTGCAAGTTCCCTGCATTATGATAGCAGCTCCCTGACGCCCTCAAATTATTCACAATATCCCAGAATTTGAGCGAGTGAGAGAGAAGTGATTTGATCAAAAGTGGTCAGCCAAGACACATTAGCATTAACACATGTTACTAGCATGCGTTTCAAATGTGTCTCCTATGACCACTTGCATTCTGATTTCGTAGCTTTTACTTTAAGCGCACAAATACTATTGAATGAAGTAACTCATGTTACACGGCTTCCTCCCGAAAATGAGTTTTTGTAATGTCTGCTTTATTTCGATGGTCCACTTTAGACATTCAATAAACCATAAGTAACTTTTCAACTACATGTCAACTAGTCTCAGCCTCAGACATCACGCCCACGGACCGTTGGCTGAGGGTCTGATGCATATGGCACACAAAATGGGAAACATTTCAGGAGTTTTGAACTCGTCATCTGATTGGTTGAATTCTACTGGATTTCCGGGAGATACAAAGCCATCGTGACTCTAAACCCCCTCATGGAAGAGGAAAGCCATCGTGTTTACAAATGTGACATTGCACGCTTTCCAGGATCAACTAAATGCTGTATTTTCAAAAGCAGGTGTTTCACAGCGCCACTGTTGCAGTTACTTAGTAGAATGTCTAAAGTGGACCATCGAAATAAAGTGTAAAACTGCAACATATGTGATTTACACTGGTAGCACTGGAGCAATATGCTATCTTTATTCAGCCTGAAGATTCCCTTATGACAGATTATCTGGAAAAATCCCATTGTACATCAACAGAATACAAATGAGGAGGTGGCCACTCACTATTTTAATGCACTGTGGGCAATTCAGGCACAGAGGTAATTGTTCTCAATTACATTATAGCCATTATATCGTAGGCATGAGAAACTACTTTGTAAAAACAAAAAGATAATTTAAGAAAAAAAGGGATCAATTTGCTATTGCATCCATTTATTAAAACACAACCTGAGAATGTCAATAAATAATTTAAGATAACACAATTCCCTTATTTTGTGCAATAAAAACACAGGCAAATATTGACAGCTTGAGACAGTGCAGTAAATCAGCACTTCTGCGACCACTCAGGCAGAAAATTCAACAGCTAGAGAATAAAGCCTTGTGTTACACATGTTGTGGTTTATAATGATCTTCTTGGAGGGTTTCAACATATACAGAGACAGACCCAGACCCTCAACCAACCCGATACAAAATATATACTATATGTTGTTTGTACATTATTTTGGAGATTCAATATAAAAGTATTACATTATAAAAATATATTTAAAACTTTAATGTTAGGTGCGATAAATTGCTTATTCTAACATTAATATTCTGTTATTGTTTAATTTCACTCATGAAATTATTGGGCCCTCTTCTAATTATTATTTATTTACCCCTTGGACACATTTTCAGGAAGTATGGTATTTATTTCCACTGCTATGCTGATGATACCCAGCTTCACCTGTCTTTGTCATCCCTTCACTTAGTTTGGACTTTGTTAAGTTAAGTTAATAACTAATGATCTCTGCAATGGAAGTGAATCAATCAAAAACTAACTTTAGCTGGACAATAACTTTATTCAAGAGCTGCTGTAAAGCCAAAATAATCCATGTTACTTTAATTTCCTATTATCATTGTAAAGCTGCTTTGAAACATCCTATATTGTTAAACGCGCTATATAAATGAAGGTGACTTGACTTTATTTTCAGTTTGCACCGTGTCCACTGAGTTAGTTGTCATAGTCTCTGATTAGCTGTCATTTAGTTCAGGTGAGTGTAGTTAATTTTGCATTTGCTTTTATACTGAAGTTCTCTGTGTCTATTCATTTGCTGTCTGGTCTCTTCTATACGTGTTGTAAGCAGTTCTCTTTGTGTGATTTATCTTCCTGTGGATTTCTTAAAAATAACCTTTGCCTTCATCATCGTGTTCTACAACACAGCATTGTGACAGTCTTCCATATGGAGTCAATATAATGCCACAGTTTTGCAAAAGAATAAAGTATCGCAAAAGAAAATAAAGTTTTGCAAAACAAAAATAAAGTATTGAGCAAAAGAAAATGTTTTACTCAAAAATAAAGAATGGCAAAGGGGGGAAAAGTACTGAAAAAGAAAATAGTTTTGCAAACTATGGCGAGCAGGACGAGGCCGAGGGACGTGAGAGAACGGCGCGAGGCCGGTGGTGTGAGTGTTAATGATTGACACCTGTGAGACGCACCGGTCTCGCATCTCTCATGGAGGAGCGGAAGCATAAAAGGAGGAGCGACGACGTTGAAGATCGAGAGAGGAACAGGCCTGATTTTATGTTGTGTTTTATTTCTGCTCTGTGTAGCCAGCAGTCATCCACGAGGGGCTGCTGGCGGATCCTTTTGTTTTTGTATTTGTTTTATTTTATTATTAAAAATGTTAAATGTTAAAAAATAAAACAAACACAAACGGTACCGCCAGCAGCCCCTCGCGGACGACTGCTGGCTAACCAAAACAGAAATAAAACATAAAAGCAGGCCTGTTCCTCTCTCGATCTTCAACGTCGTCGCTCCTCCTTTAATGCTTCTGCTCCTCCGTGAGAGATGCGAGACCGGTGCGTCTCACAGGTGTCATTCATTAACACTCACGCCACCGGCCTCGCGCCGCTCTCTCACGTCCCTCGGCCTCGTCCTGCTTGCCACACAAACAAAAATAAAGAATTGCAAAATAAAAAAAGTACTGCAAAAAGAAAGATCTAATTAATTTCAAAAATCAATGACAGCTGAAATCCTATTTTATATCTACAACATATTTTCCATACTCACACCTAACTAAGTTATTTGCAATGCTGCTTTTATTCTGAGTTTCAGTCATACCGTTTTTCCTTTGCGCTTCACTTTTCTCAAGGGGGTAATCCATCAGCCGGAAACTGAAGCCATCCTGGGGGCCGCCATTGTAGCAGACCATCATCTGTTGTTAGCATTCCATTGACTCCCATTTATTTTGGCGTCACTTTGACAGCGAATAACTTTACATCTGAGGCGTCCAAAGACTTAATTTGTCCATTATTAATTTCTAAAGAAACACGACAATGTATAAAAGGCTCCATTACTTTGTATCTTACGTTATGGCCCCGTAGAAGCCGTTTTTGTAAAAATAGGCTAACGATTGAGTCATAACCACGCGACTCTGTCGCACAGTAAAGAAATTACCGTATAGACAGGAGGAGAAGCTCGCAGGCAATCTTTTACTGTCTATGAGGCAATCGGGGGGACATGGAGGCATAAAGTCAAGGGAGAAGCCCATAGATAGAGAGTCCATAAAAGCAACGGGACAAAATATTTCAACAACGTTTGAGGAATTGGAAATAATTAGGTGATTCAGATTTGTCTTGGCACAGCTACTAGAAGATTTACAACTGTCAGACAGGTTGCTCACGTCACATCTACGTCGTCAAGCTCAGTTTGAGCCTGCGCGGTACGCTCAGCCATCAGGAAGTGAGTGCTTCTAATGGGCTTCACTTTTCTTCGTTGAAATCAAGGGGGTCGCTGTGTCCATTTCTTTTACTGTCTATGACTTTTCTCTGCGTTTCTCTTCATGGCGCTGTTTTAACGTGGGGGTGGAGTCAAGAAACTCCGAAGCCGCGTCATCAGCAGGAGACCCAGATCGCAACAGTTAAAGTCAACATGGCAGAGCAGAGGGATGCTGGTGGATTCCAGGCAGTGGCATAACTTTGCTTTAAAAAGTGGATGGGACAGGTGGGGTGGGGTTGCAAAAACAATACTAAATCATAAATCAGATGTACCTATGTACAATAACATACCGATGTCCAGCAATCAATTTAAATAGTACATTGTGTTTAATTTGTCTTTAATGAGATCTAATATGTGTTGGTGCCGAGAATTTTCACATCAAGAAATACATAGATCCGACTGTACTTGACCATTTAAGAACTCAAACAAAATTTGCGGATCGATGCATTTATTTACGGGTTGAGCAGAGAGGCTGCACAGTTTGACAAGCAGGCAGCGTCCGCACACCAGGCCGCCGGATGGTGTTGCTAAGAACTTGCAATGTATAACTATTATCAGACCGGCCCTCGTGGCCTCGAAACACTACCGGCCCACCGGTAAAAGTCCCGACTCTCCCGATTGCCACTCCGCCCTTGATCATATGTCTAATGCTTTTTGAAAACTTAAGGCTTTCTTCTTCCTAAAACGAGTCGGACATCATCACATTTTTGTAAACATTTTTATTTATTAAGCTACAGGACATCGTCTTTCAAAACATGACCTACGCGAAAGAGAAAAAAAAATGAATGCGTCATTGTACCCAGCACTTCTGAAAATGCACTTCCGAACGCGTCTCTGTACCCAGCACATTTCAAACCAAACTGACGCCCATGATTCCAGGTATGTACAGTTGATTGTTTCCCTTTATTTCGCCAACATTAAAATGTGTGTGTGTGTTTTTTTAAAGCTAAATCCGATTAGTATTAACGACGATTGCCAAAGTTTAATTGCTGGTGGCAGTCTTTTCATCTCGAGTGCTGGAATGGTGACTTGCCGTGGAGGCCTTATTGTGAATAATATATACTGATATATATCACTTATTGTGAACAAATGGCAAGTCACCATTCCCGTAGACCTGTGCATCAACACTCACGCACATGTAAGTTACACACAGCACTCGAGATGAAAAGACCGCCACCAGCAATTCAACTTTGGTAATCGTCGTTAATACTAATCAGATTTAGCTTTAAAAAAAACACACACATTTTAATGTTGGTGAAATGAAGGGAAACAATCAACTGTACATACCTGGAATCCACCAGCATCACTCTGCTCTGCCATGGTGACTTAAAGGGACATTGTGTAGGAATTTCTCCCATCTAGCGGTGAAATTGTATTTTGCATTCAAACGAATTGCGTTCTCCAGCGCCTTGTTTTTTCAAGTGCGTGTTACATCTACGGTAGCTGTTATGTACCAAAAAGCTATGACAGGATGTCTTCTAATAGCACTTCGTCGAGTTTTCCTTCGGGTGAACAGGTTTGTTATTTCAAACAAACTGCAACTTGACACAACGAACAAACGAATGTTACAGTATGAATTACTGACTGACTTGCCGGGGCAGTGACAAGCGCTTCTCACTGCTCTGGTCTGCTCCTCCATTTCTGCTGCTTTCAGTTACGTGACGCTGGCTCTGAACAAAAACGCGTTGTGGAAACGCGTTGGCCTAGTACTTTTTGACCCTCTCTGCTATTATAGTTTTTCAAGATAGCGGAACTACATGGAAGCCTCCGTGGACCTACCCGTCACATGTATATAAAGATAATAAATTCTTCGTTTACGAGGATAAGTCAGATATTTGGCAGAGGTATTTATACACCATTGAGGACATATTTATGAATAAAAATATTGATTTTAGATAATAAAATACCTAAAAAACTACACATTGTCCCTTTAACTGTTGCGATCTGCGTCTCCTGCTGATGACGTGGCTTCGCTGGGTTACTTGACTCCAGCCCCACATTAAAACAGCGCCATGAAGAGGAACGCAGAGAAAAGTGAAGGGCAAAGGAAAAACGGTATTGCAAGCACACACTTGACTGAAACGCAGAATAAAAGCAGCGTTGAAAATAACTTAGTTATGTGTGAGTATGGAAAATATGTTGCAGATATAAAATAGGATTTCAGCTGTCATTGATTTTTTAAATTAATTAGATCTTTCTTTTTGCAGTACTTTTTTTATTTTGCAATTCTTTATGTTTGTTTGCAAAACTTTTTTTTCTCAGTACTTTTTCCCCCCTTTGCCATTCTTTATTTTTGTGAGTAAAAATTGTTTTCTTTGCTCAATCCTTTTTTTTTGTTTTGCAAAACTTTATTTTCTTTTGCGACACTTACTATTTAGCATTATAGTATTATTTATTTGGCATTATATTGACTCCATACCCATGCCTACTTCTGTTTTTCCTACACTTTCTCTGTCCAGCTGCTTAGCTGAAATTAAAAACTGGTTTTCATCAAATTTCCTTAAACTCAAAACTTAAATTCTCTTGGTAGGTACAAAATCTACTCTGACTAAATCTGATGTTTTTCCATCAATGTAGGTTAAAAGTCTGGGTGTCGTAATAATATTATTAGTTCTGCATATTTTCATGTATGAAACATGAACCGTATTATTAATTGCAACCGTTATCGCAATTCTCTTCTTTTTGATCTTCTTCAAATTTAAATTCCTGTCCGTACCCTCAGATCTTCTTCATCAATGTGTTTTGTCTTACCACGCATTCTCCTGAACAGTATGAGTCTAGGGCTTTTAGTTATGCTGCCCATCATTTGTGGAACTCCCTTCCCCTGGTAATTGATAACATACTTATAAATCTTGTCTTAAAACTCATTTAATTAAACAGGATTATTTATGATTGCACATGTATTGAGCAATATCTTATTATTCAGTGTCTAATGTATATTATAATAATATGCTTTGTCTGTTGTTGTTATACTGATGTTTTTAGAAAGATTTGTAAAGTGACCTTGAGTGTCTTTAAAGGCGCCAACAAATAAAATGTATTATTATTATTATTATTATTATTATTATTATTATTATTATTATTATTAATCTTAATATTAATCTTTGCTTTATTGTTATAAATAGCAGCTATGCAAATTATTTTCCATTTGCTTTTCTGTTTTATCTCGGGATGCCCGTCCTGAGTATGTCAGCTCCAGTTTGGATCCAGCTTCTTATGAAAACTTCAGATTCCAACTCCTTCGAGGATTTCAGATGTCAACATGCACTAATGCAAAATTTTTCAGTTTATCTTAATCATTTGTAAACAACATGTATTCTTTACTTCAATGAGCTCATTGTTTCTCCCTTCAAATTAATACTTTGTTTAACCCTCATCTTCCCTCACACTTTGTAACATCTTTCCCTCGTGGGTCAAAATGACCCGAAGCCTTAAAATATATATATATATATATATATATATATATATATATATATATATATACACACATATATATATATATATATATATATATATATATATATATATATATATATATATATATATATACACACATATATATATATATATATATATATATATATATATATATATATATATATATATATATAAATAAATTGTCCAGAAAGCTTATTTTATTCAATTTTTAAATGTATTTTTTTATTTACCTTTAAATTACTAGATTTGATCAATAAATAATAAATAAATAGTATTTTAAGCACATTCCTCGTATTCTTTCAACTTGCATTCAAAATAACTCACAATTTCATGCATGACCCTTTTAATTCGGCTCAAAATATCTTACATAGGGTGTCTTTGCAGACCTCTTGTGGAAAAAAATATGGGTCCTAAAGGAAGTTATTCAATATGCATGGGAAGGTTGAGGGTTAAATTAAGACATTGTTAGCTAGCTGCGTTACTTGTATATTTCTGAAATGCATAAATTGAACACAGTTATCTCTGATAACAGATCACTCTAAATTGTAATGTACACACATGCATTTTCTGAAAATAATATATATATATATATTTACTTATTTATTTATTTATTTATTTATTTATTTATTGTAGTACCTTAATGGCACAGTACTATCATGAAAAAGTTGTATTCTGAGTATTGTATAATAAAATCTTGACACAGAATTGATTATTTTTCTGAAACCTCATGTACATATACACACACAGAATAGAAGAATATCACAAACATCAAGCAAAAGGAATGCACAAAGAATGAAAGACGACTTACAGGAGATATTCAAATGCATGAATATTAACAAGAAAAAGCAAAGTGTTGCAAAACATAAATACCAAGACATAATTTGAAGAAGAGCAAGGAAAAAGTCCACATAAACAATTCACCACAGCAGCTCAAGATGAAAACTTCCGGTTTTAGAGAAAGCTGAACAGGACTGCAGGAGGAAATGGAGGGAAGGTTTAGTAGTGACGGCCGAGCAATGTGCTGTCAGCACTGTCTGTGGTGCAACGACTGTCCACAGATGTTTCCAGGTCTGAGAGACAGATACAGAATACAACGAGACAGCAAGCAGGACAGTGAATACAGACGAGAAGTCACAGACAGAGCATAAAGAACAGGAACAAAAATAATGAAGATAGATGAATAATGAACATGAAAAACAGGCCTGAATCTAGAACTGAAATAATCAATGTGTCTTGAGTAAAGTAACAGTAAAAGAATTATGTAGGAAATAATTTACAGTATATAGGCTATTCTGTATTCAATAATCACCAGTTGACTGTACATTATTCAGTTTATTATACAGTATGGCAACTTAAACATAAATAAATGTAGTTTAAATATTGATTTGAGTTGAAATTATTTGATTATGTTAGTGTGAAGTGATTCGAGAGACAGAGAGAAGTTCTTCCATTATTTCTTTGCAACAAATAAATGCAACCTACCTAGGCAAACTGACAAGGGGGCAGGTGGAATTAAGAGGGGAAATTACAGCTCCAAAGAGGATTTTACCAGACTTACCAACATTTTTCCTGAAGATAAAATGTAGCTAAATGAATATATCTGCACAAAGTTTATTTTGGGTTTGATTACCAGGGAGCACACACTAAATGATAAATGTATGAAGAAAAATAACATTATGATATCTAGAAATCAATTAGATCGCTAGATCGTCTTTTATTTAATAACGAACTAAATTAATACTCTGCTAGTTAACTGGAGATGTTTTATTTATTTGTATTAGGTACATCCGTGCCTCGAAATGTTTCAAAAAGTGGTGGGGACAATATCGACCATGAGAAAAAGTGGTAGGGACATGTCCCACCCGCAAATTATGCCTATGACTTCTGGCATACTCTTTTTAACATACTATGCTTTGGGACACACTATTTTAATCTCACATACTGTTTAGGATGGATAGTATGGACATTGAGATGCAGGGCTGGTTGCATTCGCACCGCCAGTAGGAACTCTGAAGTACGGCGCGCTTGTTATTGTGACTTTTATTTTGACGGCGCTCTCCGTGTTCATTAGTTTACGATCTGTCTAACAGTCCTGTTACAACGCCTATCTTCTTCACTAAACGTGACAACTTTTCAGTATGTTACTATCAAAGATAACATGCACTAAATTAAAACTTGAGTTAACATTTCATTTGCAGAAACCAACTGCCTTAAATTGGCCAGCTGCCGTTTATAGGGTTAGTTCACCCAAAAATGAAAATTCTGTCAGTATTTACTCACCCTCATGTTGTTCCAACCCCGTAAGACCTTCGTTCATCTTCGGAACACGAATTAAGATATTTTTGATGAAATCTGAGAGCTGGATCACTCCTCCATACTAGTCCATAGGCTTCTTCAGGGATTGAAACTTGCCAGCCCCGAAAAGTCATTAAAGACATCGTTGAAATAGTCCAAGTGACTACAGTGGCTCAGTCTTAAGTTTATCAAACGACGAGAATACTTTTTGTGCACAAAAAAAAATAAAAAAATAACGACTTTTTTCAACTATTTATTTCCTTCTCTCCGGGCCTCGAGTCAGTTCACTAGTGTAATAGCGTAAGCTTCTGTTGTTGTACGTCACACGCATCACCCACATGACCAGCGTCGGCCAATGGTGAGCCTACGTGTGACGTAGCTATCAGACTACTTTAATGACTTTTCGGGGCTGGCAAGTTTCAATCCCTGAAGAAGCCTATGGAGGAGTATGGAGGAGTGATCCAGCTCTCAGATTTCATCAAAAATATCTTAATTCGTGTTCCGAAGATGAACGAAGGTCTTACGGGGTTGGAACAACATGAGGGTGAGTAAATACTGACAGAATTTTCATTTTTGGGTGAACTATCCCTTTAAGTTTATAAACTACTTATAATGTGCTGGCAATGTGAGCATATTACTGTGAGCTTATTTCATTCTAGTCCGATAAAAAAACATTGTTTTCTTCTCCTGGATTGAAGCACAGGCTCTTTAGCACAATGGTAACCCACACAACTCAGACAAGAGAAACCCTTTAAATCCCAATAGAACATTAAACATTAACAGATCTTCACTATATCATATTGTGCTAAAACACATAAAATAACTCTTCATTTCAGCATTTACTCTCCTTTTATTGAGTTCACATGACAGTACATTGCTGTTTTTTCCTTGATTTTACGGTAAACTTTTTGGGTAACACTAGTTTAGGGTCCAATTCTAACTATTAACTAGTGGCTTATTAGCATGCATATTACAAGGATATTGGCTACTTATTAAGTTGGCTTGTGAGAGCCAACTTACTGAAATCTTACTTAAACTTATTATTAAGTTGGCTTGTGAGAGCCAACTTACTGAAATCCTACTTAAACTTATTAAGTTGGCTTGTGAGAGCCAACTTACTGATATCCTATTTAAACTTATTATTAAGTTGGCTTGTGAGAGCCAACTTACTGAAATCCTACTTAAACTTATTATTAAGTTGGCTTGTGAGAGCCAACTTACTGAAATCCTTCTTAAACTTATTATTAAGTTGGCTTGTGAGAGCCAACTTACTGAAATCCTTCTTAAACTTATTAAGTTGGCTTGTGAGAGCCAACTTACTGAAATCCTATTTAAACTTATTATTAAGTTGGCTTGTGAGAGCCAACTTACTGAAATCCTATTTAAACTTATTATTATTAAGTTGGCTTGTGAGAGCCAACTTACTGAAATCCTACTTAAACTTATTATTAAGTTGGCTTGTGAGAGCCAACTTACTGAAATCCTATTTAAACTTATTAAGTTGGCTTGTGAGAGCCAACTTACTGAAATCCTATTTAAACTTATTAAGTTGGCTTGTGAGAGCCAACTTACTGAAATCCTATTTAAACTTATTAAGTTGGCTTGTGAGAGCCAACTTACTGAAATCCTATTTAAACTTATTAGTGGTGCTTGCCAAAGGCAAGGCATCACTATTGTTATTGTGCATACTTATTAGTGGTGCTTGCCAAAGGCAAGGCATCACTAGTGTTCTTCTCCATACTTATTATTAGTGGTGCTTGCTGAAAGCAAGGCAACACTATTGTTATCCGTCATACTTATTAGTGGTGCTTGCCAAAGGCAAGGCATCACTATTGTTATTGTGCATACTTATTATTAGTGGTGCTTGCTGAAAGCAAGGCAACACTATTGGTATCCGTCATACTTATTAGTGGTGCTTGCCAAAGGCAAGGCATCACTATTGTTATTGTGCATACTTATTAAGTTGGCTTGAGAAAGCCAACTTACTGAAATCCTATTTAAACTTATTATTATTATTATTATTATTATTAAGTTGGCTTGGAAAGCCAACTTACTGATATTGTATTTAAACTTATTAAGTTGGCTTGTGAGAGCCAACTTACTGAAATCCTATTTAAACTTATTATTAAGTTGGCTTGTAAGAGCCAACTTACTGAAATCCTATTTAAACTTATTAGTGGTGCTTGCCAAAGGCAAGGCATCACTAGTGTTCTTCTGTATACTTATTATTATTAGTGGTGCTTGCCAAAGGCAAGGCATCACTAGTGTTCTTCTGTATACTTATTATTATTAGTGGTGCTTGCTGAAAGCAAGGCATCACTATTGTTATTGTGTATACTTATTAGTGGTGCTTGCCAAAGGCAAAGCAACACTAGTGTTCTCTTGCATACTTATTAGTGGTGCTTGCCAAAGGCAAGGCAACACTAGTGTTATCTTGCAAAAATTATTCCACACAAAGTTTGGCGCGTAACTCGTCCCACACCGTTTATCACAGACCTCTGAGTGAGGCGTCAAATCGACCGGCTCATTGAGGAGAGGTGTGCTATGACTTTTCTAAGCGATCGGGTGTACGATGTTCGCACAGCGGACGAAAAAGCGGCCAAAAAATCCCATTGACTTAACATTGCGGAATGTTCAGAAATTAAAATCCCAACTGTCACTTTCACACACACCCACAGAAAAGGGCTGTCAGCAGGGCTGTCAGGCCCTCTCTCTCTCCCTCAGAGGATTTATTTTATCAAGCAGCCAATAAGTAATGGCCTAAAATCTTCATAGCCACACCATAGCAACCAGTTACAGCACCCTAGCAACCGTGGGCGATAGGCACGAGGCCGCAGGCCTCGTGCCATACTAAATAACTCTATAAAAACTCTATAAAAACTCCTTTTAAAAACTCCATAGTAATCATCTGTTAAAAAATACACGCCGACATCACAGACCCCTGATTGAGGCGTCAAATTGTGCGGATTATTGAGGAGAGGTGTGCTGTGACTTTTCTTACCGATCGGGGGTACGGTGTTTGCCCCAGGGGCAAATCATTGGGTAAAAAAAATCCCATAGACTTAACATTGCCACAAACTTTGACGACTCGTAGCACTGACCAATG
The DNA here is from genome assembly GCA_030770095.1 of Gila robusta. Classification (NCBI taxonomy): domain Eukaryota; kingdom Metazoa; phylum Chordata; class Actinopteri; order Cypriniformes; family Leuciscidae; genus Gila; species Gila robusta. The sequence goes on from JAVALU010000214.1 coordinate 58,289, forward strand.
ATTTCTCAGAAACTTGTAATTTACCACATTTGAAGAGGCTGGCAGGCTCTGTAAGAACATACCTCACAATGGGGTAAAAGTTGCACCCCTGGGGGGCAGGAGCTGCTCAAAGTTGCCCCATTGACTTACTATGGTGTAGGTCCTACACATTGCATAGGGATTTTGTATTGAACATAGCTCTGGATCACAGTGTCATAGAGACAAGGGGACGGGCTCATTTTTCTCAGATGACCAATCAGTCTCTCAGGATCATTGTGAAGCTATTAAGCCACGCCCTAGCAACCATTTAGAGCACCTTAGCAACAAGTCCCATAGACTTCCATTGAAAGAGGTCAAAAGAATATCTCCGGATAGAAGTGTCATAGAAACACAAGGGTGGTCTCGTTTGACTCGGGGCAGCACACAGCCAATCATGAATCCCCTCAACACTTCCTAGCCCCTCCCTAGCAACCATTGTCGAGCACCTTAGCAACTAAAATCTATAGAGGGATATCTTCCATTCTGAATGTCACAGAGGCATGGGAGTTGGTTTATATCATTCATACTGACAAGCAACCTTTGGACTTTGATGACTGGCAGCTGCCAAGCCATTCCCTAGCAACCAAACAGAGTACCCTAGCAACCATTTTGCAAGACCTATATCTCTGCATCAGAACATCGTATAGAGATGTGGTTTGGCTCTTTTGACTCATGCTAGCAAACAGGGCTTCCAACATGCTACACATGCTAGCTGTGAATAGCTACATGCTAATAGCGATTAGGTATGTGCTAAATCATGCCAAGAAAGTGTTAAGAACTCCAATAGTAACCATCTGTGACAAATACCAACCACCTAGTAACACCATAGCAACCACCCAGAATACCTTAGCAACCACCTAGCAACGCCTAGCAACCACCCAGAACACCCTAGCAACCGCCTAGCAACCACCCAGAATACCCTAGCAACCACCTAGCAACACCATAGCAACCACCCAGAACACCCTAGCAACCGCCTAGCAACGCCCTAGCAACCACCAAGAATACCCTAGCAACTGCCTAGCAATGCCCTAGCAACCACCCAGAATACCCTAGCAACCACCTAGCAACACCATAGCAATCACCCAGAACACCCTAGCAACCACCTAGCAACCACCCAGAACACCCTAGCAACGCCCTAGCAACCACCCAAATTACCCTAGCAACCAACCAGAACACCCTAGCAACCACCCAAAACACCCTAGCAACCACCTGAACAGCATGAATAAGCCATATCTCAGCACCATAACATCGTACAGACATGTTTGTTGGCTCGTATGCAATCATGTACCACACCCTAGCAACCGAGTGGCGAGTTTTGCCACTGCAAGCACCACTTCACATTTTCTTCTGGAAATGTACATTCTAGTTATTAGTGTGAATGCTTCAAGCATTCACACTATTGAAATCCAAATCTTTATTATTATTCCGTATTCTTCCGTGGTCGCTTTCTTCTCCTCTCTACTTTGTGCTACAAAAACCATTCAACTATCAAAATGTTCAGCTTTTAAATGACTTGTGTGCTATTACTTTTCTTTTTGATGTGACTTTCAGATTTCTTAAAAATTAATATTAAAAACCATAAAAATCCCATTGACTTTCATTGCAACATGTTCAAATTGAGCCAAGACTACGGTGGCCCAGTAGTGTACAACACAAAAACTCAAATCTAAACTCCCTGAAGCCCTAGACTCAATTAAACTACCATTCTATATGTACTAATGAACTTATCTATCTATCTATCTATCTATCTATCTATCTATCTATCTATCTATCTATCTTTCTTTCTAACTAATCTATCTTTCTTTCTATCTAATCTATCTTTCTTTCTAACTAATCTATCTTTCTAACTAATCTATCTTTCTTTCTTTCTAACTAATCTATCTATCTTTCTTTCTTTCTAACTAATCTTTCTTTCTTTCATTCTTTCTTTCTTTCTTTTTTCTACCTAATCTTTCTTTCTTTCTTCCTAATCTTTCTTTCTACCTAATCTATCTTTCTTTCTTTCTTTCTCTCTCTCTTTCTCTCTACCTAATCTTTCTTTCTTACTTTCTAATCTTTCTTTCTTTCTTTCTTTCTTTCTCTTTCTTTCTAATCTTTCTTTCTTTCTAACTAATCTATCTTTCTTTCTTTCGAACTAATCTATCTATCTTTCTTTCCTTCTAACGAATCTATCTTTTTTCTTTCTCTCTAACTAATCCATCTTTCTTTCTTTCTAACTAATCCATCTTTCTTTCTTTCTAACTAATCCTTCTTTATTTTTCTTTCTTTCTTTCTTTCTTTCTTTCTTTCTTTCTTTCTTTCTTTCTTTCTTTCTTTCTTTCTTTCTACCTAATCTTTCTTTCTCTTTCTACCTAATCTTTCTTTCTACCTAATCTATCTTTCTTTCTTTCTCTCTCTTTCTACCTAATCTTTCTTTCTTTCTTTCTTTCTTTCTTTCTTTCTCTTTCTACCTAATCTTTCTTTCTACCTAATCTATCTTTCTTTCTTTCTTTCTATCTAATCTATCTTTCTTTCTAACTAATCTATCTTTCTAACTAATCTATCTTTCTTTCTTTCTAACTAATCTATCTATCTTTCTTTCTAACTAATCTTTCTTTCTTTCTTTCTTTCTTTCTTTCTAATCTTTCTTTCTTTCTTTCTAACTAATCTATCTTTCTTTCTTTCGAACTAATCTTTCTTTCTTTCTTTTTTCTACCTAATCTTTCTTTCTTTCTTTCTTTCTAATCTTTCTTTCTTTCTAACTAATCTATCTTTCTTTCTTTCGAACTAATCTATCTATCTATCTTTCTTTCTAACGAATCTATCTTTTTTCTTTCTCTCTAACTAATCCATCTTTCTTTCTTTCTAACTAATCCATCTTTCTTTCTTTCTAACTAATCCTTCTTTATTTTTCTTTCTTTCTTTCTCTTTCTTTCTTTCTTTCTTTCTTTCTTTCTTTCTTTCTTTCTTTCTTTCTTTCTACCTAATCTTTCTTTCTTTCTCTTTCTACCTAATCTTTCTTTCTTTCTACCTAATCTTTCTTTCTACCTAATCTATCTATCTATCTTTCTTTCTTTCTTTCTTTCTTTCTTTCTTTCTTTCTTTCTTTCTTTCTTTCTTTCTTTCTCTTTCTACCTAATCTTTCTTTCTACCTAATCTATCTTTCTTTCTTTCTATCTAATCTATCTTTCTTTCTAACTAATCTATCTTTCTAACTAATCTATCTTTCTTTCTTTCTAACCAATCTATCTATCTTTCTTACTAATCTTTCTTTCTTTCTTTCTCTTTCTTTCTTTCTAACTAATCTATCTATCTTTCTTTCTAACTAATCTTTCTTTCTTTCTCTTTCTTTCTTTCTACCTAATCTATCTTTCTTTCTTTCTTTCTTTCTCTCTCTCTCTACCCAATCTTTCTTTATTTATTTCTTTCTTTCTTTCTTTCTCTACCTAATCTTTCTTTCTTTCTACCTAATCTTTATTTCTACCTAATCTATCTTTCTTTCTTTCTTTCTCTCTCTCTTTCTCTCTACCTAATCTTTCTTTCTTTCTGACTACCATTAAAAGAGATCAAAGGGATATCTCAGGATATAAGTGTCATAGAAACATGAGGGTGGGCTCGTTTGACTCGGGCCAGCAAACAGCCAATCCTGAATCACCTCAACACTTACTGGCCACGCCCTAGCAACCATTGTCGAGCACCTTAGCAACCAAAATCCAAAGAGGGATATCTTCCATTCTGAATGTCACAGAGGCATGGGAGTTGGTTTATATCATTTATACTTACAAGCAGCCTTTGGAGTTTCATGATTGGCAGCTGCCAAGCCACTCCCTAGCAACCAAACAGAGTACCCTAGCAACCATTTTGCAAGACCTATATCTCTGCATCAAAACATCGTATAGAGATGGGGGTTGGTTTATACATTCACATTGACTTTGGAGCTTCATGATTGGCAGCTGCCAAGCCACTCCCTAGCAACCAAACAGAGTACCCTAGCAACCGTTTTGCAAGACCTATATCTCTGCATCAAAACATCGTATAGAGATGGGGGTTGGTTTATATCATTCACACTGACAATCAGCCTTTGGAGTTTGTATGATTGGCAGCTGCCAAGCCACTCCCTAGCAACCAAAGAGAGTACCCTAGCAACCATTTTGCAAGACCTATATCTCTGCATCAGAACATCGTATAGAGATGGAGGTTGGCTCTTTTGACTCATGCTAGCAAACAGGACTTCCAACATTCTACACATGCTAGCTGTGAATAGCTACATGCTAATGGCGATTAGGTAAGTGCTAAATCATGCCAAGAAATGTTAAGAATACCCTATCAACTGCCTAGCAACGCCCTAGCAACCACCCAGAATTCCCTAGCAACCACCCAGAACACCCTAGCAACCGCCTAGCAACCACCCAGAACACCCTAGCAACCACCAAGCAACACCCTAGCAACCATCCAGAATACCTTAGCAACCACCTAGCAACCACCCAGAACACCCTAGCAACCACCTAGCAACACCCTAGCAACCATCCAGAATACCTTAGCAACCGCCTAGCAACCACCCAGAACACCCTAGCAACCGCCTAGTAACTACCCAGAACACCTTAGCAACCGACTAGCAACCACCCAGAACACCCTAGCAACCACCTAGCAACACCCTAGCAACCATCCAGAATACCTTAGCAACCAGCTAGCAACACCCTAGCAACCACCCAGAATACCCTAGCAACCACCTAACAACCGCCTATCAACCACCCAGAACACCCTAGCAACCACCTAGCAACCACCCAGAACACCCTAGCAACCGCCTATCAACAACCTAGCAACCATCCAGAATACCTTAGCAACCACCTAGCAACACCATAGCAACCACCCAGAACAGCCAAGCAACCGCCTATCAACAACCTAGCAACCATCCAGAATACCTTAGCAACCACCTAGCAACACCATAGCAACCACCCAAAATACCCTAGCAACCGCCTAGCAACGCCCTAGGAACCAATCTTTCTTTCTTTTTCTACCTAATCTTTCTTTCTTTCTTTCTACCTAATCTTTCTTTCTACCTAATCTATCTTTCTTTCTTTCTTTCTTTCTCTCTTTCTCTCTACCTAATCTTTCTTTCTAATCTTTCTTTTTTTTCTAACTAATCTATCTTTCTTTCTTTCTAACTAATCTATCTTTCTTTCTTTCTAACTAATCTATCTTTCTTTCTTTCTCTCTAACTAATCCATCTTTCTTTCTAATACATCTTTCTTTCTTACTAATCCTTCTTTATTTTTCTTTCTTTCTTTCTTGCATTTCAGTTAAGCATTTCAAGCATTCACACGCATGTTCCGCAGGAAATGCAATTTTTCTAGTTAGTGTGAATGCTTCAAGCATTCACACTATTGAAATCCAAATCTTTATTATTATTCCGTATTCTTCCGTGGTCGCTTTCTTCTCCTCTCTACTTTGTGCTACAAAAACCATTCAACTATCAAAATGTTCAGCTTTTAAATGACTTGTGTGCTATTACTTTTCTTTTTGATGTGACTTTCAGATTTCTTAAAAATTAATATTAAAAACCATAAAAATCCCATTGACTTTCATTGCAACATGTTCAAATTGAGCCAAGACTACGGTGGCCCAGTAGTGTACAACACAAAAACTCAAATCTAAACTCCCTGAAGCCCTAGACTCAATTAAACTACCATTCTATATGTACTAATGAACTTATCTATCTATCTATCTATCTATCTATCTATCTATCTATCTATCTATCTATCTATCTATCTATCTATCTATCTATCTATCTTTCTTTCTTTCTAACTAATCTATCTTTCTTTCTATCTAATCTATCTTTCTTTCTAACTAATCTATCTTTCTTTCTAACTAATCTATCTATCTTTCTTTCTTTCTAACTAATCTTTCTTTCTTTCATTCTTTCTTTCTTTCTTTTTTCTACCTAATCTTTCTTTCTTTCTTCCTAATCTTTCTTTCTACCTAATCTATCTTTCTTTCTTTCTTTCTCTCTCTCTTTCTCTCTACCTAATCTTTCTTTCTTTCTTTCTTTCTTTCTTTCTTACTTTCTAATCTTTCTTTCTTTCTTTCTTTCTCTTTCTTTCTAATCTTTCTTTCTTTCTAACTAATCTATCTTTTTCTTTCGAACTAATCTATCTTTCTTTCTTTCTAACGAATCTATCTTTTTTCTTTCTCTCTAACTAATCCATCTTTCTATCTTTCTAACTAATCTATCTTTCTTTCTTTCTAACTAATCTATCTATCTGTCTTTCTTTCTAACTAATCTTTCTTTCTTTCATTCTTTATTTCTTTCTTTTTTCTACCTAATCTTTCTTTCTTTCTTCCTAATCTTTCTTTCTACCTAATCTATCTTTCTTTCTTTCTTTCTCTCTCTCTTTCTCTCTACCTAATCTTTCTTTCTTTCTTTCTTTCTTTCTTTCTTTCTTACTTTCTAATCTTTCTTTCTTTCTTTCTTTCTTTCTTTCTTTCTCTTTCTTTCTAATCTTTCTTTCTTTCTAACTAATCTATCTTTCTTTCTTTCGAACTAATCTATCTTTCTTTCTAACGAATCTATCTTTTTTCTTTCTCTCTAACTAATCCATCTTTCTTTCTTTCTAACTAATCCATCTTTCTTTCTTTCTAACTAATCCTTCTTTATTTTTCTTTCTTTCTTTCTTTCTACCTAATCTTTCTTTCTCTTTCTACCTAATCTTTCTTTCTACCTAATCTATCTATCTATCTATCTATCTTTCTTTCTTTCTTTCTTACTAATCTATCTTTCTTTCTTTCTTTCTATCTAATCTATCTTTCTTTCTAACTAATCTATCTTTCTAACTAATCTATCTTTCTTTCTTTCTAACTAATCTATCTATCTTTCTTTCTTTCTAACTAATCTTTCTTTCTTTCATTCTTTCTTTCTTTCTTTTTTCTACCTAATCTTTCTTTCTTTCTTCCTAATCTTTCTTTCTACCTAATCTATCTTTCTTTCTTTCTTTCTCTCTCTCTTTCTCTCTACCTAATCTTTCTTTCTTTCTTTCTTTCTTTCTTTCTTACTTTCTTTCTTTCTCTTTCTTTCTAATCTTTCTTTCTTTCTAACTAATCTATCTTTTTCTTTCGAACTAATCTATCTTTCTTTCTTTCTAACGAATCTATCTTTTTTCTTTCTCTCTAACTAATCCATCTTTCTATCTTTCTAACTAATCTATCTTTCTTTCTTTCTAACTAATCTATCTATCTGTCTTTCTTTCTAACTAATCTTTCTTTCTTTCATTCTTTCTTTCTTTCTTTTTTCTACCTAATCTTTCTTTCTTTCTTCCTAATCTTTCTTTCTACCTAATCTATCTTTCTTTCTTTCTTTCTCTCTCTCTTTCTCTCTACCTAATCTTTCTTTCTTTCTTTCTTTCTTTCTTTCTTACTTTCTAATCTTTCTTTCTTTCTTTCTTTCTTTCTTTCTTTCTCTTTCTTTCTAATCTTTCTTTCTTTCTAACTAATCTATCTTTCTTTCTTTCGAACTAATCTATCTTTCTTTCTTTCTAACGAATCTATCTTTTTTCTTTCTCTCTAACTAATCCATCTTTCTTTCTTTCTAACTAATCCATCTTTCTTTCTTTCTAACTAATCCTTCTTTATTTTTCTTTCTTTCTTTCTTTCTTTCTACCTAATCTTTCTTTCTCTTTCTACCTAATCTTTCTTTCTACCTAATCTATCTATCTATCTATCTATCTATCTTTCTTTCTTTCTTTCTTTCTTTCTTTCTTTCTTTCTTTCTTTCTTTCTTTCTTTCTCTTTCTACCTAATCTTTCTTTCTACCTAATCTTTCTTTCTTTCTCTTTCTACCTAATCTTTCTTTCTTTCTACCTAATCTTTCTTTCTACCTAATCTATCTATCTTTCTTTATTTCTTTCTTTCTCCCTAATCTTTCTTTCTACCTAATCTATCTTTCTTTCTTTCTATCTAATCTATCTTTCTTTCTAACTAATCTATCTTTCTAACTAATCTATCTTTCTTTCTTTCTAACTAATCTATCTATCTTTCTTTCTTTCTAACTAATCTTTCTTTCTTTCTCTTTCTTTCTTTCTAACTAATTTATCTATCTTTCTTTCTTTCTAACTAATCTTTCTTTCTTTCTCTTTCTTTCTTTCTTTCTACCTAATCTATCTTTCTTTCTTTCTTTCTTTCTTTCTTTCTCTCTCTCTCTACCCATTCTTTCTTTCTTTCTTTCTTTCTTTCTTTCTTTCTTTCTTTCTTTCTTTCTTTCTTTCTTTTTTCTACCTAATCTTTCTTTCTTTATTTCTTTCTTTCTTTCTTTCTCTACCTAATCTTTCTTTCTTTCTACCTAATCTTTCTTTCTACCTAATCTATCTTTCTTTCTTTCTTTCTCTCTCTCTTTCTCTCTACCTAATCTTTCTTTCTTTCTGACTACCATTAAAAGAGATCAAAGGGATATCTCAGGATATAAGTGTCATAGAAACATGAGGGTGGGCTCGTTTGACTCGGGCCAGCAAACAGCCAATCCTGAATCACCTCAACACTTACTGGCCACGCCCCAGCAACCATTGTCGAGCACCTTAGCAACCAAAATCCAAAGAGGGATATCTTCCATTCTGAATGTCACAGAGGCATGGGAGTTGGTTTATATCATTTATACTTACAAGCAGCATTTGGAGTTTCATGATTGGCAGCTGCCAAGCCACTCCCTAGCAACCATCCAGAATACCTTAGCAACCAGCTAGCAACACCCTAGCAACCACCCAGAATACCCTAGCAACCACCTAACAACCGCCTATCAACCACCCAGAACACCCTAGCAACCACCTAGCAACCACCCAGAACACCCTAGCAACCGCCTATCAACAACCTAGCAACCATCCAGAATACCTTAGCAACCACCTAGCAACACCATAGCAACCACCCAGAACAGCCAAGCAACCGCCTATCAACAACCTAGCAACCATCCAGAATACCTTAGCAACCACCTAGCAACACCATAGCAACCACCCAAAATACCCTAGCAACCGCCTAGCAACGCCCTAGGAACCAATCTTTCTTTCTTTTTCTACCTAATCTTTCTTTCTTTCTTTCTACCTAATCTTTCTTTCTACCTAATCTATCTTTCTTTCTTTCTTTCTTTCTCTCTTTCTCTCTACCTAATCTTTCTTTCTAATCTTTCTTTTTTTTCTAACTAATCTATCTTTCTTTCTTTCTAACTAATCTATCTTTCTTTCTTTCTAACTAATCTATCTTTCTTTCTTTCTCTCTAACTAATCCATCTTTCTTTCTAATACATCTTTCTTTCTTACTAATCCTTCTTTATTTTTCTTTCTTTCTTTCTTGCATTTCAGTTAAGCATTTCAAGCATTCACACGCATGTTCCGCAGGAAATGCAATTTTTCTAGTTAGTGTGAATGCTTCAAGCATTCACACTATTGAAATCCAAATCTTTATTATTATTCCGTATTCTTCCGTGGTCGCTTTCTTCTCCTCTCTACTTTGTGCTACAAAAACCATTCAACTATCAAAATGTTCAGCTTTTAAATGACTTGTGTGCTATTACTTTTCTTTTTGATGTGACTTTCAGATTTCTTAAAAATTAATATTAAAAACCATAAAAATCCCATTGACTTTCATTGCAACATGTTCAAATTGAGCCAAGACTACGGTGGCCCAGTAGTGTACAACACAAAAACTCAAATCTAAACTCCCTGAAGCCCTAGACTCAATTAAACTACCATTCTATATGTACTAATGAACTTATCTATCTATCTATCTATCTATCTATCTATCTATCTATCTATCTATCTATCTATCTATCTATCTATCTATCTTTCTTTCTTTCTAACTAATCTATCTTTCTTTCTATCTAATCTATCTTTCTTTCTAACTAATCTATCTTTCTTTCTAACTAATCTATCTATCTTTCTTTCTTTCTAACTAATCTTTCTTTCTTTCATTCTTTCTTTCTTTCTTTTTTCTACCTAATCTTTCTTTCTTTCTTCCTAATCTTTCTTTCTACCTAATCTATCTTTCTTTCTTTCTTTCTCTCTCTCTTTCTCTCTACCTAATCTTTCTTTCTTTCTTTCTTTCTTTCTTTCTTTCTTACTTTCTAATCTTTCTTTCTTTCTTTCTTTCTCTTTCTTTCTAATCTTTCTTTCTTTCTAACTAATCTATCTTTTTCTTTCGAACTAATCTATCTTTCTTTCTTTCTAACGAATCTATCTTTTTTCTTTCTCTCTAACTAATCCATCTTTCTATCTTTCTAACTAATCTATCTTTCTTTCTTTCTAACTAATCTATCTATCTGTCTTTCTTTCTAACTAATCTTTCTTTCTTTCATTCTTTATTTCTTTCTTTTTTCTACCTAATCTTTCTTTCTTTCTTCCTAATCTTTCTTTCTACCTAATCTATCTTTCTTTCTTTCTTTCTCTCTCTCTTTCTCTCTACCTAATCTTTCTTTCTTTCTTTCTTTCTTTCTTTCTTTCTTACTTTCTAATCTTTCTTTCTTTCTTTCTTTCTTTCTTTCTTTCTCTTTCTTTCTAATCTTTCTTTCTTTCTAACTAATCTATCTTTCTTTCTTTCGAACTAATCTATCTTTCTTTCTAACGAATCTATCTTTTTTCTTTCTCTCTAACTAATCCATCTTTCTTTCTTTCTAACTAATCCATCTTTCTTTCTTTCTAACTAATCCTTCTTTATTTTTCTTTCTTTCTTTCTTTCTACCTAATCTTTCTTTCTCTTTCTACCTAATCTTTCTTTCTACCTAATCTATCTATCTATCTATCTATCTTTCTTTCTTTCTTTCTTACTAATCTATCTTTCTTTCTTTCTATCTAATCTATCTTTCTTTCTAACTAATCTATCTTTCTAACTAATCTATCTTTCTTTCTTTCTAACTAATCTATCTATCTTTCTTTCTTTCTAACTAATCTTTCTTTCTTTCATTCTTTCTTTCTTTCTTTTTTCTACCTAATCTTTCTTTCTTTCTTCCTAATCTTTCTTTCTACCTAATCTATCTTTCTTTCTTTCTTTCTCTCTCTCTTTCTCTCTACCTAATCTTTCTTTCTTTCTTTCTTTCTTTCTTTCTTTCTTACTTTCTTTCTTTCTCTTTCTTTCTAATCTTTCTTTCTTTCTAACTAATCTATCTTTTTCTTTCGAACTAATCTATCTTTCTTTCTTTCTAACGAATCTATCTTTTTTCTTTCTCTCTAACTAATCCATCTTTCTATCTTTCTAACTAATCTATCTTTCTTTCTTTCTAACTAATCTATCTATCTTTCTTTCTTTCTAACTAATCTTTCTTTCTTTCATTCTTTCTTTCTTTCTTTTTTCTACCTAATCTTTCTTTCTTTCTTCCTAATCTTTCTTTCTACCTAATCTATCTTTCTTTCTTTCTTTCTCTCTCTCTTTCTCTCTACCTAATCTTTCTTTCTTTCTTTCTTTCTTTCTTTCTTTCTTACTTTCTTTCTTTCTCTTTCTTTCTAATCTTTCTTTCTTTCTAACTAATCTATCTTTTTCTTTCGAACTAATCTATCTTTCTTTCTTTCTAACGAATCTATCTTTTTTCTTTCTCTCTAACTAATCCATCTTTCTATCTTTCTAACTAATCTATCTTTCTTTCTTTCTAACTAATCTATCTATCTGTCTTTCTTTCTAACTAATCTTTCTTTCTTTCATTCTTTCTTTCTTTCTTTTTTCTACCTAATCTTTCTTTCTTTCTTCCTAATCTTTCTTTCTACCTAATCTATCTTTCTTTCTTTCTTTCTCTCTCTCTTTCTCTCTACCTAATCTTTCTTTCTTTCTTTCTTTCTTTCTTTCTTACTTTCTAATCTTTCTTTCTTTCTTTCTTTCTTTCTTTCTTTCTCTTTCTTTCTAATCTTTCTTTCTTTCTAACTAATCTATCTTTCTTTCTTTCGAACTAATCTATCTTTCTTTCTTTCTAACGAATCTATCTTTTTTCTTTCTCTCTAACTAATCCATCTTTCTTTCTTTCTAACTAATCCATCTTTCTTTCTTTCTAACTAATCCTTCTTTATTTTTCTTTCTTTCTTTCTTTCTTTCTACCTAATCTTTCTTTCTCTTTCTACCTAATCTTTCTTTCTACCTAATCTATCTATCTATCTATCTATCTATCTATCTTTCTTTCTTTCTTTCTTTCTTTCTTTCTTTCTTTCTTTCTTTCTTTCTTTCTTTCTTTCTCTTTCTACCTAATCTTTCTTTCTACCTAATCTTTCTTTCTTTCTCTTTCTACCTAATCTTTCTTTCTTTCTACCTAATCTTTCTTTCTACCTAATCTATCTATCTTTCTTTATTTCTTTCTTTCTCCCTAATCTTTCTTTCTACCTAATCTATCTTTCTTTCTTTCTATCTAATCTATCTTTCTTTCTAACTAATCTATCTTTCTAACTAATCTATCTTTCTTTCTTTCTAACTAATCTATCTATCTTTCTTTCTTTCTAACTAATCTTTCTTTCTTTCTCTTTCTTTCTTTCTAACTAATTTATCTATCTTTCTTTCTTTCTAACTAATCTTTCTTTCTTTCTCTTTCTTTCTTTCTTTCTACCTAATCTATCTTTCTTTCTTTCTTTCTTTCTTTCTTTCTTTCTTTCTCTCTCTCTCTACCCATTCTTTCTTTCTTTCTTTCTTTCTTTCTTTCTTTCTTTCTTTCTTTCTTTCTTTCTTTCTTTTTTCTACCTAATCTTTCTTTCTTTATTTCTTTCTTTCTTTCTTTCTCTACCTAATCTTTCTTTCTTTCTACCTAATCTTTCTTTCTACCTAATCTATCTTTCTTTCTTTCTTTCTCTCTCTCTTTCTCTCTACCTAATCTTTCTTTCTTTCTGACTACCATTAAAAGAGATCAAAGGGATATCTCAGGATATAAGTGTCATAGAAACATGAGGGTGGGCTCGTTTGACTCGGGCCAGCAAACAGCCAATCCTGAATCACCTCAACACTTACTGGCCACGCCCCAGCAACCATTGTCGAGCACCTTAGCAACCAAAATCCAAAGAGGGATATCTTCCATTCTGAATGTCACAGAGGCATGGGAGTTGGTTTATATCATTTATACTTACAAGCAGCATTTGGAGTTTCATGATTGGCAGCTGCCAAGCCACTCCCTAGCAACCAAACAGAGTACCCTAGCAACCATTTTGCAAGACCTATATCTCTGCATCAAAACATCGTATAGAGATGGGGGTTGGTTTATACATTCACATTGACTTTGGAGCTTCATGATTGGCAGCTGCCAAGCCACTCCCTAGCAACCAAACAGAGTACCCTAGCAACCGTTTTGCAAGACCTATATCTCTGCATCAAAACATCGTATAGAGATGGGGGTTGGTTTATATCATTCACACTGACAATCAGCCTTTGGAGTTTTATGATTGGCAGCTGCCAAGCCACTCCCTAGCAACCAAAGAGAGTACCCTAGCAACCATTTTGCAAGACCTATATCTCTGCATCAGAACATCGTATAGAGATGGAGGTTGGCTCTTTTGACTCATGCTAGCAAACAGGACTTCCAACATGCTACACAAGCTAGCTGTGAATAGCTACATGCTAATGGCGATTAGGTAAGTGCTAAATCATGCCAAGAAATGTTAAGAATACCCTATCAACTGCCTAGCAACGCACTAGCAACCACCCAGAATTCCCTAGCAACCACCCAGAACACCCTAGCAACCACCAAGCAACACCCTAGCAACCACCCAGAACACCCTAGCAACCACCTAGCAACACCCTAGCAACCATCCAGAATACCTTAGCAACCGCCTAGCAACCACCCAGAACACCCTAGCAACCGCCTAGCAACTACCCAGAACACCTTAGCAACCGCCTAGCAACCACCCAGAACACCCTAGCAACCACCTAGCAACACCCTAGCAACCATCCAGAATACCTTAGCAACCAGCTAGCAACACCCTAGTAACCACCCAGAATACCCTAGCAACCACCTAGCAACCGCCTATCAACCACCCAGAACACCCTAGCAACCACCTAACAACCACCCAGAACACCCTAGCAACCGCCTATCAACAACCTAGCAACCATCCAGAATACCTTAGCAACCACCTAGCAACACCATAGCAACCACCCAGAACAGCCTAGCAACCGCCTATCAACAACCTAGCAACCATCCAGAATACCTTAGCAACCACCTAGCAACACCATAGCAACCACCCAGAATACCCTAGCAACCGCCTAGCAACGCCCTAGCAACCAATCTTTCTTTCTTTCTTTCTCTTTCTACCTAATCTTTCTTTCTTTCTTTCTTTCTACCTAATCTTTCTTTCTACCTAATCTATCTTTCTTTCTTTCTTTCTCTCTCTCTTTCTCTCTACCTAATCTTTCTTTCTTTCTAATCTTTCTTTCTTTTTTTCTAACTAATCTATCTTTCTTTCTTTCTTTCTAACTAATCTATCTATCTTTCTTTCTAACGAATCTATCTTTTTTCTCTCTACCTAATCTTTCTTTCTTTCTTTCTTTCTTTCTTTCTTTCTTTCTTTCTTTCTAATCTTTCTTTCTTTCTTTCTTTCTTTCTTTTTCTTTCTAATCTTTCTTTCTTTCTAACTAATCTATCTTTCTTTCTTTCGAACTAATCTATCTATCTTTCTTTCTAACGAATCTATCTTTTTTCTTTCTCTCTAACTAATCCATCTTTCTTTCTTTCTAACTAATCCATCTTTCTTTCTTTCTAACTAATCCTTCTTTATTTTTCTTTCTTTCTTTCTTTCTTTCTTTCTTTCTTTCTTTCTTTCTTTCTTTTTTTCTACCTAATCTTTCTTTCTCTTTCTACCTAATCTTTCTTTCTACCTAATCTATCTCTTTTTCTTTCTTTCTTTCTTTCTCCCTAATCTATCTTTCTTTCTTTCTTTCTATCTAATCTATATTTCTTTCTAACTAATCTATCTTTCTAACTAATCTATCTTTCTTTCTTTCTAACTAATCTATCTATCTTTCTTTCTAACTAATCTTTCTTTCTTTCTTTCTTTCTTTCTTTCTTTCTTTTTTCTACCTAATCTTTCTTTCTTTCTCTTTTTCTTTCTTTCTTTCTAATCTTTCTTTCTTTCTAACTAATCTTTCTTTCTTTCTTTCTTTTTTCTACCTAATCTTTCTTTCTTTCTTTCTTTCTAATCTTTCTTTCTTACTAATCTATCTTTCTTTCTTTCGAACTAATCTATCTATCTTTCTTTCTAACGAATCTATCTTTTTTCTTTCTCTCTAACTAATCCATCTTTCTTTCTTTCTAACTAATCCATCTTTCTTTCTTTCTAACTAATCCTTCTTTATTTTTCTTTCTTTCTTTCTTTCTTTTTTTCTACCTAATCTTTCTTTCTACCTAATCTATCTTTCTTTCTTTCTTTCTCTCTCTCTTTCTCTCTACCTAATCTTTCTTTCTTTCTGACTACCATTAAAAGAGATCAAAGGGATATCTCAGGATATAAGTGTCATAGAAACATGAGGGTGGGCTCGTTTGACTCGGGCCAGCAAACAGCCAATCCTGAATCACCTCAACACTTACTGGCCACGCCCCAGCAACCATTGTCGAGCACCTTAGCAACCAAAATCCAAAGAGGGATATCTTCCATTCTGAATGTCACAGAGGCATGGGAGTTGGTTTATATCATTTATACTTACAAGCAGCATTTGGAGTTTCATGATTGGCAGCTGCCAAGCCACTCCCTAGCAACCAAACAGAGTACCCTAGCAACCATTTTGCAAGACCTATATCTCTGCATCAAAACATCGTATAGAGATGGGGGTTGGTTTATACATTCACATTGACTTTGGAGCTTCATGATTGGCAGCTGCCAAGCCACTCCCTAGCAACCAAACAGAGTACCCTAGCAACCGTTTTGCAAGACCTATATCTCTGCATCAAAACATCGTATAGAGATGGGGGTTGGTTTATATCATTCACACTGACAATCAGCCTTTGGAGTTTTATGATTGGCAGCTGCCAAGCCACTCCCTAGCAACCAAAGAGAGTACCCTAGCAACCATTTTGCAAGACCTATATCTCTGCATCAGAACATCGTATAGAGATGGAGGTTGGCTCTTTTGACTCATGCTAGCAAACAGGACTTCCAACATGCTACACAAGCTAGCTGTGAATAGCTACATGCTAATGGCGATTAGGTAAGTGCTAAATCATGCCAAGAAATGTTAAGAATACCCTATCAACTGCCTAGCAACGCACTAGCAACCACCCAGAATTCCCTAGCAACCACCCAGAACACCCTAGCAACCACCAAGCAACACCCTAGCAACCACCCAGAACACCCTAGCAACCACCTAGCAACACCCTAGCAACCATCCAGAATACCTTAGCAACCGCCTAGCAACCACCCAGAACACCCTAGCAACCGCCTAGCAACTACCCAGAACACCTTAGCAACCGCCTAGCAACCACCCAGAACACCCTAGCAACCACCTAGCAACACCCTAGCAACCATCCAGAATACCTTAGCAACCAGCTAGCAACACCCTAGTAACCACCCAGAATACCCTAGCAACCACCTAGCAACCGCCTATCAACCACCCAGAACACCCTAGCAACCACCTAACAACCACCCAGAACACCCTAGCAACCGCCTATCAACAACCTAGCAACCATCCAGAATACCTTAGCAACCACCTAGCAACACCATAGCAACCACCCAGAACAGCCTAGCAACCGCCTATCAACAACCTAGCAACCATCCAGAATACCTTAGCAACCACCTAGCAACACCATAGCAACCACCCAGAATACCCTAGCAACCGCCTAGCAACGCCCTAGCAACCAATCTTTCTTTCTTTCTTTCTCTTTCTACCTAATCTTTCTTTCTTTCTTTCTTTCTACCTAATCTTTCTTTCTACCTAATCTATCTTTCTTTCTTTCTTTCTCTCTCTCTTTCTCTCTACCTAATCTTTCTTTCTTTCTAATCTTTCTTTCTTTTTTTCTAACTAATCTATCTTTCTTTCTTTCTTTCTAACTAATCTATCTATCTTTCTTTCTAACGAATCTATCTTTTTTCTCTCTACCTAATCTTTCTTTCTTTCTTTCTTTCTTTCTTTCTTTCTTTCTTTCTAATCTTTCTTTCTTTCTTTCTTTCTTTCTTTTTCTTTCTAATCTTTCTTTCTTTCTAACTAATCTATCTTTCTTTCTTTCGAACTAATCTATCTATCTTTCTTTCTAACGAATCTATCTTTTTTCTTTCTCTCTAACTAATCCATCTTTCTTTCTTTCTAACTAATCCATCTTTCTTTCTTTCTAACTAATCCTTCTTTATTTTTCTTTCTTTCTTTCTTTCTTTCTTTCTTTCTTTCTTTCTTTCTTTCTTTCTTTTTTTCTACCTAATCTTTCTTTCTCTTTCTACCTAATCTTTCTTTCTACCTAATCTATCTCTTTTTCTTTCTTTCTTTCTTTCTCCCTAATCTATCTTTCTTTCTTTCTTTCTATCTAATCTATATTTCTTTCTAACTAATCTATCTTTCTAACTAATCTATCTTTCTTTCTTTCTAACTAATCTATCTATCTTTCTTTCTAACTAATCTTTCTTTCTTTCTTTCTTTCTTTCTTTCTTTCTTTCTTTTTTCTACCTAATCTTTCTTTCTTTCTCTTTTTCTTTCTTTCTTTCTAATCTTTCTTTCTTTCTAACTAATCTTTCTTTCTTTCTTTCTTTTTTCTACCTAATCTTTCTTTCTTTCTTTCTTTCTAATCTTTCTTTCTTACTAATCTATCTTTCTTTCTTTCGAACTAATCTATCTATCTTTCTTTCTAACGAATCTATCTTTTTTCTTTCTCTCTAACTAATCCATCTTTCTTTCTTTCTAACTAATCCATCTTTCTTTCTTTCTAACTAATCCTTCTTTATTTTTCTTTCTTTCTTTCTTTCTTTTTTCTACCTAATCTTTCTTTCTTTCTCTTTTTCTTTCTTTCTTTCTAATCTTTCTTTCTTTCTAACTAATCTTTCTTTCTTTCTTTCTTTTTTCTACCTAATCTTTCTTTCTTTCTTTCTTTCTTTCTAATCTTTCTTTCTTACTAATCTATCTTTCTTTCTTTCAAACTAATCTATCTATCTTTCTTTCTAACGAATCTATCTTTTTTCTTTCTCTCTAACTAATCCATCTTTCTTTCTTTCTAACTAATCCATCTTTCTTTCTTTCTAACTAATCCTTCTTTATTTTTCTTTCTTTCTTTCTTTCTTTTTTTCTACCTAATCTTTCTTTCTTTCTCTTTCTACCTAATCTTTCTTTCTTTCTACCTAATCTTTCTTTCTACCTAATCTATCTATCTATCTATCTTTCTTTATTTCTTTCTTTCTTTCTTTCTTTCTTTCTTTCTTTCTTTCTTTCTTTCTCTTTCTACCTAATCTTTCTTTCTACCTAATCTATCTTTCTTTCTTTCTATCTAATCTATCTTTCTTTCTAACTAATCTATCTTTCTTTCTTTCTAACTAATCTATCGATCTTTCTTTCTTTCTAACTAATCTTTCTTTCTTTCTCTTTCTTTCTTTCTAACTAATCTATCTATCTTTCTTTCTTTCTAACTAATCTTTCTTTCTTTCTCTTTCTTTCTTTCTTTCTACCTAATCTATCTTTCTTTCTTTCTTTCTCTCTCTCTCTACCCAATCTTTCTTTCTTTCTTTCTTTCTTTCTTTCTTTCTTTCTTTCTTTCTTCTACCTAATCTTTCTTTCTTTATTTCTTTCTCTACCTAATCTTTCTTTCTTTCTACCTAATCTTTCTTTCTACCTAATCTATCTTTCTTTCTTTCTTTCTCTCTCTCTTTCTCTCTACCTAATCTTTCTTTCTTTCTGACTACCATTAAAAGAGATCAAAGGGATATCTCAGGATATAAGTGTCATAGAAACATGAGGGTGGGCTCGTTTGACTCGGGCCAGCAAACAGCCAATCCTGAATCACCTCAACACTTACTGGCCACGCCCTAGCAACCATTGTCGAGCACCTTAGCAACCAAAATCCAAAGAGGGATATCTTCCATTCTGAATGTCACAGAGGCATGGGAGTTGGTTTATATCATTTATACTTACAAGCAGCCTTTGGAGTTTCATGATTGGCAGCTGCCAAGCCACTCCCTAGCAACCAAACAGAGTACCCTAGCAACCATTTTGCAAGACCTATATCTCTGCATCAAAACATCGTATAGAGATGGGGTTGGTTTATACATTCACATTGACTTTGGAGCTTCATGATTGGCAGCTGCCAAGCCACTCCCTAGCAACCAAACAGAGTACCCTAGCAACCGTTTTGCAAGACCTATATCTCTGCATCAGAACATCGTATAGAGATGGAGGTTGGCTCTTTTGACTCATGCTAGCAAACAGGACTTCCAACATGCTACACATGCTAGCTGTGAATAGCTACATGCTAATGGCAATTAGGTAAGTGCTAAATCATGCCAAGAAATGTTAAGAATACCCTATCAACTGCCTAGCAACGCCCTAGCAACCACCCAGAATTCCCTAGCAACCACCCAGAACACCCTAGCAACCGCCTAGCAACCACCCAGAACACCCTAGCAACCACCAAGCAACACCCTAGCAACCATCCAGAATACCTTAGCAACCGCCTAGCAACCACCCAGAACACCCTAGCAACCACCTAGCAACACCCTAGCAACCATCCAGAATACCTTAGCAACCGCCTAGCAACCACCCAGAACACCCTAGCAACCGGCTAGCAACTACCCAGAACACCTTAGCAACCGCCTAGCAACCACCCAGAACACCCTAGCAACCACCTAGCAACACCCTAGCAACCATCCAGAATACCTTAGCAACCAGCTAGCAACACCCTAGCAACCACCCAGAATACCCTAGCAACCACCTAGCAACCGCCTATCAACCACCCAGAACACCCTAGCAACCACCTAGCAACCACCCAGAACACCCTAGTAACCGCCTATCAACAACCTAGCAACCATCCAGAATACCTTAGCAACCACCTAGCAACACCATAGCAACCACCCAGACCAGCCTAGCAACCGCCTATCAACAACCTAGCAACCATCCAGAATACCTTAGCAACCACCTAGCAACACCATAGCAACCACCCAGAATACCCTAGCAACCGCCTAGCAACGCCCTAGCAACCAATCTTTCTTTCTTTCTTTCTCTTTCTACCTAATCTTTCTTTCTTTCTTTCTTTCTTTCTACCTAATCTATCTTTCTTTCTTTCTTTCTCTCTCTCTTTCTCTCTACCTAATCTTTCTTTCTTTCTAATCTTTCTTTCTTTTTTTTCTAACTAATCTATCTTTCTTTCTTTCTTTCTAACTAATCTATCTATCTTTCTTTCTAACTAATCTATCTTTCTTTCTTTCTCTCTAACTAATCCATCTTTCTTTCTAACTAATCCATCTTTCTTTCTTTCTAACTAATCCTT
>JAVALU010000216.1:0-12057 GCA_030770095.1 Gila robusta
ACAACACATCTCTTTGTGTTTGGAGCTCCGTGTTTGGAGCTCCGTCGAATTGATTCATTAATCCTTGATTTTCTTCTTTACCACTCATTTATAAACAAGTACTTTCTATTTTTATATCGTGTGAACTTATCCTCGATACTATTCCCTATAAAAAACAATCGGATTGCTTCGATATCGCTATTAAGATCCAACTTTGCGAATCCCAGCTACTAGCCTTTTAGCCCGCTAGCATTTCACGCGTGGCCTCGCGCCTATCGACCGTCTGATTTTACACCCGTTTCACTGAAAGGATACGGGTTATATCCAGCATTCCAGTCCTAAATTAGTAGTGATATTGGTAGTATCACTACTAATTTACTGTTCATCTGTTATAATGGCGAATATATCGGATGTGTGTCTAACGTTACCTCTGAGTGCAGGTGAGGACACATTCGAGCTGCATTCGGTGCTGTTGGAGCTGGAGTCCGTGGAGAAGCAGATCCGTGGTCTGCTAGAGAGGCAAGCCGAGCTGCGAGATCGGCGTTCAGCGCTTGAAACATCACGCGCCGATGCTCACAAGTCAGTGGTTAGTAACTTTTTGACTCCGACTTCGTCTACTCCGTGCGTTTCTCTGCCCAGGAGGACGCGATCATCTCTGGCTTCATTCACTCCGGCACCGACACAAAGCCATGGACCCTGGGTGATCCCTCAGCGGAAGACACGAGCCAGGACCAGACCAAGAACCTCTCCACCCCTCCCGGTCTTCGAGATCTCCACCCGGAACCGCTTCTCCCCTCTTCGCGAGTCGGAACGTGACGACGCCGTGATCATCGGCAGTTCCATCGTCCGTCATGTCCGCGCTACCTCAGGTAAGGGTAATGTGCGCACTCACTGCTTTCCTGGTGCTCGTGTTCTAGATGTCGCTGCACATGTTCCCGAGATCCTGAACGGTGACGAGCGCGTCGGAGCTGTGGTGCTGCATGCGGGAACAAACGACATCCGGCTGCGGCAGACGGAGGTTCTGAAGAAGGACTACAGGAGCCTGATCGAGACGGTACGCAGCACAGCGCCTGAGGCAACGATCATCGTGTCTGGACCGCTTCCCACGTACCGACTAGGACAAGAAAGGTTCAGTAGACTATTTGCTCTAAATGAATGGTTAATGTCATGGTGTAATGAACAGAAACTGCTCTTTGTAAATAATTGGAATCTGTTCTGGGAGCGACCTAGGCTCTACCGTGCTGATGGCCTGCACCCCAGCAGAATCGGAGCGGCTGTGCTGTCGGACAACATCTCCAAGACGTTACACACCATCTGACTAGTAAGTCAAAGTCCAAATCACAATCTCTGCTGTCCCAACTTAATTGATACAAGTAGTGTAGAACATGATATAGAAACTGTGTCTATTCCTCGTCTAGTGAGGCCAAACAATAAATCTAGTGTAGGATCTAGGAAAAATCTTATTGTAATTAAACCAGAAAATCTAAATATCAGTGAACAAAAAGAATTTCTTAAACTAGGTCTTCTAAACATTAGATCGCTCACACCTAAGGCGGTTATTGTAAATGAAATGGTCACAGATAATAATTTCGATGTTCTGTGCCTTACTGAAACCTGGCTTAAACCAAATGATTATTTCGGTCTAAATGAGTCTACACTGTCAGAAATAGGGGTACAGTAGGAGTCCATTTCTGTCCCCCAAGGTACATATATGTACCTTTTTGAGGGTCAAAAAGGTACATATATGTCCCCAAGCATTAAAAGGTACATATACCGTTTCTTTTAAAGGTTAAGGTACAATATCAAAAGACAGCCTCTGCTAAGTGAATTTTCTCTTTTTTTTTTGTAAAAAAAAATCTTTTTTTTAAGGTTTTAAGGATACCTTAATCATTTAAGGTAGATTTTTAACTTATCACTATATTTAAGTAGCCTTGAAATAAAGGAAATCAAAGTTTTATAAGTCAATTTAATGATATTAAATCATTATAACACAGCAAAAACTCCAGTTAAATGAACTCTCCTGGGAGTTTATATGGCTCCAGACTCAAGAGTGTTAAAGTGTTCAAATATGAATGTTAAATTAACAATCAAGATTGTTAAAGTTAATGAGCTAATTAAGTGATTAATTGAGTGATGATTGACCATTATTGAAGACACCTGATGTTAACAAGCAGAATCACTGAAGGAGAAAATTTAAAAAATAAGACACCGTTATGGTGATCAGTGTTTGCTTTAGTTGGGCTCTTGACCCTTAAACTGTCCAAATTAGATTTTGTTTCTCTGTTGTATTTGAGTTATAACTGCCAGATTGAACAAAGAGAAAAGTTTTTGAGAAAAGTTGAGCAGGTAGTGTTGGTTATGTTTAGACATAATCATAATTTGACCTGAATCACTGAACTCATCTAAAGTCTAATAGCTGACTTAAATGTATATTGTTGATTACAGCAGCCTGTGATTCTACAGAAAAAAATCCAGATATTTCTTATGGTAAGGATTTATTAAAAGCTTTTCTGATAAAACAAATCTTTATTTTAGGCACACACAGACATCAAGAATTAGTGTATGAATCTCAACAATGGTGACAAAAAGAATATTCAATTGGGGAAAGGAAATTAGTAAAACAATTCGGATCATAATTTATTCATACCGCAATGCATGATGAGAGCCATGAATGAGTTTTGATTGGTAGCACCCAGAATGCACTGCAACATGCTTTATTATTGTCACCATTGTTGAGATTCACAGCCTGATTATTGATGTCAGTGTGTCTTCATAAAATAATTTTTTTTTTTAAGTATTTTGATCAGAATAACTTTTAAGAAATATTTTGGATTATATTGAAAATGCTGGATATCATTTGCTGTAGAATCACAGTGATTCTGTAATCAACAATATACATTTAAGTCTGAGAATAGATTCTAAATGAGTTCAATGATTCAAGCATATTATGATTATGTCAAAACACTATCAACATGACCTGATCATTTTTTCTCTTTGTTCATCTGGCAGTTATAGCTCAGATACAACAGCCAAACAAAATATAAAATTAATTATCTAAGGGTCAAGAGCCCAACTAAAGCACACACTGATCACCATAACGGTGTCTTAAAAATTATATTTTCTCCTTCAGTGATTCTGCTTGTTAACATCAGGTGTCTTCAATAATGGTGAATCATAACTCAATTAATCACTTAATTAGATCATTAACTTTAGTCTGGAGTCATATAAAGTCATATAAAGAGTCTGGAGTTATAAACTCCCAGAAGAGTTCAATTAACACTGGAGTTTTTGCTGTTGGATCTCAAGGTACATATATGTACCTTTTTGAGGGTCAAAAAGCATTAAAAGGTACATATATGTACCGTTTTCTTTTAAAGGTTAAGGTACAGTATTGTACCCTTGAGGGTACAGCCCCAGTGACAAGCCATTGTACCTCTAAAGGTACAATTATGTACTTTTATTTTCTGAGAGTGTTTGTAGAGCCAGCCCTGATTGGCTGCTTGAATCTCAATTTAAAAGAACGTCCAGTTTTCGGTCTTTAATTCTTTTGGCCATCGGTGGAGAAGAAGTCATAGCACGGTTACTCATGGTTCTTCTAGGGCTTTCAACCGAGGAGGTCCTTCAGAAAATATCAGAAGCAGGCATAGAAGTAACCGACGTCGAGATGAAAGGAGATGAAATGGACTTTCAGGCAAATGACTCTTACTCAGATGATAATCATTTATATGTCACAGTTAGACATTGAGTTTAAAATGAAATGTTGGAAAATGTGAAAATTAAAAGGATTTAATAAGTTCTGATTTTAATTCAGTGTGTGTGTATATATATATATATATATATATATAAATCTCATTATAGTGAACAATTGTACCCTGTCAAAGCCAATTTTGTACTGTTAAATAAAGGTACAAAATTGTCACCACAGGTACAAGATTGATCTCTTAAGGTACAAATCACAAAGGTACAAATATGTACCCTATACCAAGGGTACAATATTGTACCCTTGAGGGTACAGCCCCAGTGACAAGCCATTGTACCCCTAAAGGTACAATTATGTACTTTATTTTCTGAGAGTGTACTCCGCCAGGATACTGTTATAAGCATGAGCCCCGTCTGATCGGTCGTGGCGGCGGTGTTGCAACAATCTACAGAGATATCCTTAATGTTACTCAGAAAACAGGTCACAGGTTTAATTCGTTCGAAGTACTTGTGCTAAACGTTACGCTCTTAGATGTAAGAAAGAAATCCCTATTATCTCTAGCCTTGGCGACCGTATATAGACCTCCAGGGCCCTATGCTGATTTCCTAAAAGAGTTTGCAGACTTTCTCTCAGATCTATTGGTCAATGCTGGTAAAGCAATAATTGTTGGAGATTTTAACATACACGTAGATAACACAAATGATGCGTTAGGGACTGCGTTTACAGATTTATTAAACTCCTTTGGGGTCAAGCAAAACGTCAGTGGTCCCACTCATCGTCTAAATCATACACTAGATTTAATTATATCATATGGAACCAATCCAACCGATATAGATATTATACCGCAAAGTGACGATCTCACTGATCATTGTATGGTAACGTGCATATTACGTACTGCTGAAATTTGTCATGTTGCGTCACGTTATCGACCAGGCAGAACAATCGTTCCAACCACTATAGATAGATTCACAAATAGCTTACCTGATCTATCTCAGCTGCTCAGTGAACCCAAACAAACAGATGAACTAGAGGAAATGACTAGCAGTTTGAGCACCATTTTCTCTAGTACATTAGATATTGTTGCACCAATTAGATTAAAAAAGGTTAGAGAGAAAACTAAAGCACCATGGTACAATAGTGCTACGCATGTTATCAAGAGAGAAACTCGTAACTTAGAGCGTAAATGGAAACAAACTAATTTAGAGGTCTTTAGAATCGCGTGGAAAGACAGTATGTCACGTTATAAAAAGGCTCTAAAAGCAGCCAGGGCTGAGCATCTCCGCAAACTGATAGAAAATAACCAAAATAATCCAAGGTTTTTATTTAACACCGTGGCTAGACTAACAAATAAACAGACATCACCAGAGCAAAATATTCCGTTACAGTATAGTTGTAATGATTTTATGAATTACTTCAATGAGAAAATAGAAAGCATCCGAAATACAATTATAAATGTACAATCCTCTATGGTGTCTTATGATTCAGCCTCAATTATCGCCCCTCAAGAACAACTACACCGCTTTACAATTATAGGACAGGAAGAGCTAAATAAACTTATCTTTGCAGCGAAACCAACAACATGTTTATTAGATCCAATACCCACTAAACTACTGAAAGATGTGCTACCTGTAGTGGAAGAGCCTCTTCTCAATATTATTAACTCGTCTTTATCTTTAGGTCATGTTCCAAAAATATTTAAGCTGGCAGTAATAAAACCTATTATTAAGAAACCGCAATTAGATCAAAATAACTTAGCAAATTACAGACCCATTTCAAATCTTCCATTTATATCTAAAATACTAGAAAAAATTGTGTCCGCTCAATTGTGCTCTTTCTTGCAAGAAAATGATATCTATGAAAAATTTCAGTCAGGATTCAGACCGCATCATAGCACAGAAACTGCGCTTGTTAGAATCACAAATGATTTACTTTTAGCTTCGGACCAAGGCTGTATCTCAATACTAGTTCTACTCGATCTCAGCGCTGCGTTCGATACTATAGATCATAAAATACTCTTGGATCGACTACAAAACTACACTGGTGTTCAGGGACAGGCATTAAGCTGGTTTAAATCGTACTTATCAGACCGTTACCATTTTGTCTGTTTAAATGGTGAAAAATCGAAGATAACGTCAGTAGAGTATGGAGTGCCGCAAGGATCGGTGTTAGGCCCTCTGCTATTCTCAATATATATGCTGCCACTTGGTAATATTATAAGAAAACATGGAATTAATTTCCACTGTTATGCTGATGACACTCAATTATATATTTCATCAAGACCAGATGAAAACACTAACTTATCTAAATTGACAGAGTGTCTTAAAGATATAAAATGCTGGATGACGTGTAATTTCCTGCTATTAAATTCAGATAAAACGGAGGTATTACTTATTGGTCCAAAAAATTACCCACAAAACCTCGTACAATACAACTTTAATTTAGAAGGATGTCCAGTTACTTTATCCACTACAGTAAAAGACCTGGGTGTTATACTAGACCGCAACTTGTCTTTCGAAAATCATATATCATATGTTACAAGAACAGCCTTTTTCCACCTTAGAAATATTGCTAAGCTACGTAACATGCTATCTGTTTCTGATGCAGAAAAGTTAGTTCATGCATTCATGACCTCGAGACTAGATTACTGTAATGCTTTATTAGCTGGTTGTCCTACATCCTCAATAAACAAGCTACAGTTAGTGCAAAATGCAGCTGCTAGAGTTCTTACTAGGTCAAGAAAACATGATCATATAACACCAATTTTATCATCTCTGCACTGGTTACCTATTAAGTTCCGTATCAATTACAAAGTACTATTACTGACCTATAAAGCCCTAAATGGTCTAGCTCCTGTATATTTACTGGACCTTCTATCGCCCTACAATCCATCGCGTTCTTTAAGATCACTAAATTCGAGGCTTCTGGTCATTCCTAGGATATCTAGGTCCACTAAAGGAGGGAGGGCGTTCTCACATTTAGCTCCTAAACTCTGGAATAGCCTTCCTGATACTGTTCGTTGCTCAGACTCGCTCTCCCAGTTCAAAACTAGATTAAAGACGCATCTCTTCAGCCAAGCATTCACATAATGCTTAACTTTTATACCACTGTTGAATCAGATCGAATGCATTAATATTATGAACAGCAGCTACGCTAATTATTTCCCATCTGCTTTTCTGCTGTTATCTCGGGACGCTAGTCCTGAGGTAAATAGCGTTCTTCAGCTACAGTCTGTATCCAGCCTCTCAAGGAGACTTCAGATGCCCCAACTCTTGCGATGAGATGACTAAACGCCTGTGAAGAGACGACTCGACGCCTGTGAAGAGACGACTCAACGCCGGCGATATGTTATGCCCTAAATTAATACATGATGATTAACTAACTGTATTTTTTACGTACATTTCTGAAATGCACTTTCTGTAAAGCTGCTTTGAAACAATATGTATTGTGAAAAGCGCTATACAAATAAATTTGAATTGAATTGAATTGAATCTCTTTTTAGAGTGTACATTTTTAATTCCACATTAATCCATCAAAACACAAGTAAACACATCTTTGTGTAAAAATAACACATCTTTGTGTTGACCTAGTTGACACAATAGATGTGTTAAAGAAAGGGACACATAAGTTGTCAAATTTGACACAATATGTGTTGTCCCTGAGCTGATTGAGCACATGTGTTAAAATTTAACACATTATGTGTTGTTTTTAACACATCTGTTCTAAGAGTGTAGTTAATAGAATGTTAATAGTGCATTACTCATTTGTTGCTGTGTAGTTATTCATTAATGAAGGAACTGTATTCAAAAGTGTTACCATTCATAGTATAAACAACAAATATTACCCAGAATTAATTGTTTTCTACGGGATCTATGGTTCATTGCTCTCATTACAGTCTTAATGGAAAATGGTATGTTACGGTCAGAATTTGGCCATTTTTTTAAAGCAAGGTTTTACAGTGTGCATATTTGCTGATGACAACAATTCTCCATTCATTCCAGGTGAACAAAGAGCATCTTATGAAGAGTGAGAAATTTATAAACCATGTACATAAAACATGCACACTGATGCAATTACAAAATTACACTGCTGAATAGATGAATAATATCTACAATAATGGTACACTCTTAGAACAGATGTGTTAAAAACAACACATAATGTGTTAAATTTTAACACATGTGCTGAATCAGCTCAGGGACAACACATATTGTGTCAAATTTGACACAACTTATGTGTCCCTTTCTTTAACACATCTATTGTGTCAACTTGGTCAACACAAAGATGTGTTATTTTTACACAAAGATGTGTTTACTTGTGTTTTGATGGATTAATGTGGAATTAAAAATGTACACTCTAAAAAGAGATGTGTTGTGTCAGTTTTAACACATATAGTGAGTGTGCTCAGGGACAACACATGTTGTGTTCAATTTAACACAATAAATGTGCAAGTCATTTTAACACACACATTGTGTCATTTTAAAAAATAAAGCGAAAGGGCCAGATGCAAAAATATTAACCGTTTAATCAATAGTCGAGTACAGAATGCATGTGCACACAAAGTACAAGACAATGTCTCAAGCTCAATGACTGGACAGATTCACTGTACTGGACATTATTCAGTTATTCACACTTCAACCCATAACTGATAATGCTGCTTTTGACAAAAATTCATGAGAGACAACAGTTAACAGAGTTTCCACTTTGAATTATTTAAAATGTAGCAACTGCCAAAATATTTTATATAAATAACTTGTATTTTACACTGGCCTGTATGTTTGAGAACATAGCAAACACTACATACCATTCACAGTGATGGTGAGTGTCGGCACGCTCTTATAAAATGATGAGTTGAAAACAACACAACCTGTAAAAAGAGATGTGTTAACTATTACACATGTTGTGTAGATTTTAACACATGTGCTGAATCAGCTCAGGGACAACACATGTTGTGTAGATTTTAACACATGTAGTGTGTGTGCTCAGGGACAACACATGTTGTGTAGATTTTAACACATGTTGTGTAGATTTTAACACATGTAGTGAGTGTGCTCAGGGTCAACACATGTTGTGTAGATTTTAACACATGTGGTGTGTGTGCTCACGGACAACACATGTTGTGTAGATTTTAACACATGTAGTGTGTGTGCTCAGGGACAACAGATGTTGTGTAGATTTTAACACATGTAGTGTGTGTGCTCAGGGACAACACATGTTGTGACAAATTTAACACACAACCTGTTTTATCTTAACACACCTCTGTGTTTATGGCTACACATTTTGTATTACCTTTAACACAACTAATGTGTTATTCCTCTTACACAGAAGTGTGTTGAAACCTTTTACACAGTAATGTGTTATAGTTACACAACTTGTGTCAGATATGTGTCACATGTGACTGTAGTCGGTGTGTATTTGCCAGAGTTACTTCCTGTGTTTTTACAACTGAGTGTTTGGATGAACACTGAAACGTATTGTTAACTTGTGTTTATGTAGTCCAGTGACGTTTAATAAAGAGTTTGTTTGAACATTTGGATGGTTTAGACATCATGAATCTACATAGACAAGCTCTTATCGAGAATTAACTGAGGTTTAGATGTTGATGATTCACTGAATGTTTTATTTGAAGTCACCAGAATCGTGATTAATGGCTCCTTTATTTGAGCTCTTGACCTTTTACTCTTCTTTTAGTTTGTCTCTGGCTGCTTTAATTGTATTTTAATTAAATACATTTGCTATGGAGAGAGATAAGTTGATCAAATGTTTCTTGATGATGTCATAATCAGCAAGAACAAGTTTATGAGTATATGGATGTAGGGCTGGGCGATATATCGCATGACATTGTATGCGCATCTCGTCAGTAAAGCGGGTTCCTTGATTAGTAGTAAATCGCCTTCACCTGCTTTCAGATGGAGCGGCATTTACTACACAGCAAAAACTCCAGTGTTAAATTAACACTCAAGAGTGTTAAAGTTAATGAGATAATTAAGTGATTAATTTAGTGATGTTTGAGCATTATTGAAGACACCTGATGTTAACAAGCAGAATCATTGAAGGAGAAAGTCACAAATTGTAAGCCACCGTTATGTCGATCAGTGTTTGCTTTAGTTGGGCTCTTGACCCTTATACATTCACTTTAAATTTGTCTTTCTGCTGTTATTTATTTATAACAGTCAAACGAACAAAGAAATGTGTGATCTGATAGTGTTGGTTGTGTTTAGGCATAATCATGCTGTGGTCTGAAAATGAAACTTATTGAGATAGGTTGGTTTAACTTTTTAGCACCAGTTTTGTGATTCTACAGCATATATGAATATCAGTATGTTTCTCATAATCCAAAATATTTAATAAACATTGTTCTGATCAAAACACTTTCAATTGAGTTTATGTAGAAACACAGACATCAATAATCAGCCTGTAAATCTCAACAATGGTGACAATAATAAAGCATGTTGCAGTGGCTGCCACCAATCACAACTCATTAATGGCTCCCATCATGCATTGCGGTATGAAGCTTTTATTTGTCACCATTGTTGAGATTCATACGCTGATTCTTGAAGTCTGTTTGATACCTTATACTGTAAGACTCTGTCCCAACTATGCTTTTCAAAAATTAAGTCATTTGCAATAAGCTCACCTTTGTTAAAAATCATCTTTTATACAGTACACTTATTTCACAAATAATAAACTCTTGCTGAGCCCAGCAATCTACATGTCCATGATGATAACATTATCATCTGAACATATTTTACCCATGATTTGCTCTGCTGTTTCGAATGTGCGATATAAAAACACATTTACAAAAATCAGAGAAAACTAATATTAAAGAGTGAAGGGTCAAGAGCCCAGATAAAACTGACACTAATCACGATTCTGGTGACTTTAAATGAAACATTCAATGAATCGTCAACACAAAACCTGTTAATTCTCAATAAGAGCTTCTGTAGAGTCTGACAGAAATAAAGTTAATCTGGTTATTAATAACAAGTGAAAGCAGCATTTGAAAAAGACATTGAAAAGAGGCATGATGTGATTGGCTGCCAAAAAACACCCGTTAATCTTTAAGTTTTCATGAATTAAGATTACATTTATTTAATTGAATGTATTGCTTTATTTATTTTAGAGCATTTTATGGGATACCATATAAAATATACCTATAATTTTTCATAAACACAAACTCTCCTCCACCCAGTGCTATTCTATCCAGAGTTACATTTTAACACACATTGTGCGTTAAAATCTACACAACATGTGTCAAAATGCTATCTACACATCACATGTGTTGTTTTTTGACACATCTCTTTTTAGAGTGTATTATAACAGAAGTGGCTCAAGTACAAACTACACAAAAAAAAAATAGTTTGCAGAGGAAGTGAGAACATGATCAGGTGATGGATGATGCTGATAAACACACTCTCTTCCAGTATATATAAAGATAAACCAGGGCTCCGCTCCACAACGCAATATCCAGACATTGACATTGATCTACTGAACTGGTTTGTGTCACAAAAATACAAAACTTTGTAATAATTAATTCTGAATAATTCTGTTTCAGTGTTCAGAGAAACAATGGCGGTCTGGACTGTCTACCTGTCTCTCTGTCTTCTCATGGCTTTGACTGCTTCAGGTAAGAGCATTATTCCACGTTTCACATCATAACTGTTATTTTAACATGAATTGTAGCACATTATATCAGCTAAAGTTATTGATTCTTATGAATGTATTTTAGATTTTTATTGTTGACAATAAAATAAAACAACAAATACGCATGTTAAAAATCTGTGGTATATTTATTATTATTATTATTATTATTATGAGCACTTCTACTGCTGATGCTACTAGCAGTTCTGTTTTAAAAATGTAGTATTTCTTTCTTTTTAAGTGGAAGCGAATCCTGTTCAGAGTAAAGATTGTGGTGGTAAGGCTTCTCTTGTCTTCTACTTTTCTTGTCAGTGTGTATACAGTCCAAAAGTCCAAAACCTTTGCATTTCTCTACCTTAACAAGTGTGTGTAATACCTGATGATCTTTCTCCACAAGTGTGTAATACCTGATGATCATGTTCTCCACAAGTGAGTGTAATACCTGATGATAATATTCACCACAAGTGTGTGTAATACCTGATGATTATGTTCTCCAGCATGTTCTGAAGAGCATATTGGAAGCAAGAAAATTTGACTAAAAAACAGGTTTGCATGATTAATGTAAACAAAAACAAACAAAAAAAATACTTATTTGATTAATGACTAGAGTGCAAAATATTAAATGTCTTTTCACATCATGATGATTTTTCTAAATCCTTTGTTAATTTAAGTCTGTCACAGGCAATTCTAGTTGCATTTTTCATCAATTAATTTCTTATCCTTTGATTATGCAATCTAGTGGC
>JAVALU010000218.1:0-19994 GCA_030770095.1 Gila robusta
GTGTAAGGAAACCTGGGTCACTCTTGGGGACGGGTATTCAAAAATTAGTAATTTATTCATTATTCATACGGGTTGACCCAGATAATCATACATGTTAAATCTCCCTAAAAGGGATAATATTTCCCTGCATCTGCATTCATATATGTACCTAGGCAATTAACACAAATTATTATAATTAATTGCATATGTAGATATTTTACAGACAGGTCAAAATTAGCTCAATTGTATATCAATACTCAATCAAAACGGATTATAATTAAATATTTAATATATCAATTATGCCTATCATAGATCGATCGTCGGGATAATCTTTAAGGGGATTAATTTGTGACTGAATCATCTTTTTGTCCAGTAAAAACCTGATCATTCGATCTCAATCAACCCTCACAAAATTATCCTACTTTATAGACTTTCAGGAGAAGCTATTTCTCTGGCCAGAAGAAACAGCCTTCCTGTTCTATAACGATTCTTTAAGTAGGCTATCAATAAATTTGTAAAGCACATAGCTTTGGATCTTTATACATTAAAGGGACTTGTATGTGAGCGAAAGACAGAAACAATAAATGAATATAATGCATTTAATAAAGGAAAACTACGTATACAGTTACTAACGTTACAATAAATGTATTTACAAACACAATAATGGCAACGACAATGAAAGAGAATGCATCAGAGAGAGAGAGAATG
The DNA here is from genome assembly GCA_030770095.1 of Gila robusta. Lineage (NCBI taxonomy): Eukaryota > Metazoa > Chordata > Actinopteri > Cypriniformes > Leuciscidae > Gila > Gila robusta. The sequence continues at coordinate 688 of JAVALU010000218.1, forward strand.
AGAGAGAGAATCTGGAAGGATCAGTGGCAAATTACAGACCTTAAAACCTTTAGGGGACCACACAGGGAAACACATCTTAATGCTCTTAAAGCCCGATACGAATATCTATATATATATATATATGCACTGGCTTGTGGTGTGGCTGCTTCGAAGGCATGTGGATATGTTCCGTGGAAGAGTCACGTGGCCTGCGGATGGGTCCGGAGGTCTCGGACGTAACATTACCAAAGAAACGATTCAGGCTAAGTTCACTTACTCGTCTGAGGAAATGAACAAGGTAGAAAGGAAAAATAAAACTTAAACAAACAAAAAAAAGATCCCCGGAGGGGGAGGGGGATCACGTGGAGCAGTTACATGATGATGAGAAGAGAGGAGAAGTAAGAGAGAGGGAGAGAGAGAGAGAGAGAGAGAGAGAGAGAGAGAGAGAGAGATCCGTAAGGATTACAGTTTTGCTAACTTCACCTGGACAAAACCCTCTGAGAGACCACAAGAAATTAACGGGGGGGTTCGTGGAATTCCTTTGAAGCGTCCAAAGTGAGTCGAGAGGAGGCTGCGATGGTCTCTGGGGAGTATCGCAGAGTTGTAAATGATGTCAGAACACCAATCTCACCCCAGACTTTCTGGCGCTTAAGCTAGTAACAAAATTTAGACAAATAAGCTAAATTGACAAGCCTTCCTGAGACTCAGAATGGTTGTCATGTGAGACTGTCCAGATACGTTACACCAGCGAAACCGAAGATAGTGAACTTAGTATTGATCTGCAGAGTTTTGTTATTCATTTGCCTTTCAAATGTTTTAGAGCACCGGATGCAGCTGATAGACAGAAAAGTTGCTCATTCCTGAATGAATTAATGAATATTTGACTTTTACAAGAAATTACCTTTATTGTTATTTTTTGTCATATAATCTGAACTCTTTCTCTTATTTTCATCCCTACAGACTGTGCTAAAAAGTGTAATTTTCTCTGACAATATAATGCAAAGATTTTATATAGATACTATATACTTTATATAAATTATATACAGTCATAAAGGGACTTTGATGTAATGGGAGGAGAGTTTAAATGATTACAGTCAATAAAACCGGATGGTTTTAAAATTAAAAATGGGTCTAGTGTATTATGATCTTTATGATTTGCAACTAGCAATGCTTTTATAATAATATAATATAAATCTTGAAGCCTGAAGGAATACAAATTTAATTAAATGTTTTATTTAAGTTTCTAATACTATCATATATAAACAGAGAAAGTTCTGTTTGTTGAAGTTAGCATTTCAGGTTAGGATGGTAAATGATATCAGCTGTGAAACAGTTTCCAGCAAGAGAATCTGGCAAATCCTGTTTTCTCCATTGTAAGTTAAATGAGTCTGATCACTGAGACTTTCTTTAATGGCTCTGGGATGGCTCTTGGAACCAGAGTGCCTGGCCACTATCAGCATTTGAATAGTTATGCTGATTCCATTGGATTGGTAAGGCCCTCAGAGTAGGGTGTGTTTTGAATTTGTCTCCACCTACTAAGAAGTCCCTCCTCTTAAAATGCCTATAATATACCATGTAAAGATACTTTAATTTAGACGATGTTGGAATGACTGCAGCTACCCGACAAGCAATAAAGAACTTCTGCTTGGAAAACTTCCACCGTCTCCTGGTCTGAGCTTCTAATTTTTCTACAAAGAAAAAGATCACTACAGATGGTGCCGTGACCCGGATAGAATTAACTTCACCTGAATCCAGAACTTCAAGCCACAAAGATCTCAACAAAGACTGAGTTCCAGAACTTCAAGCCAAGATCTCAACTGAATCCAGAACTGAATCTTGAAACTTCAAGCTCAACAAAGAATCTCAACAAAGAATGAACTTCTGACTGAATTCTAGACTGAATCTTGAAACTTCAAGCTCAACAAAGAATCTCATCAAAGAATGAACTTCTGACTGAATTCCAGACTGAATCTTGAAACTTCAAGCAACAAAGATCTCAAGAAAGCGAACTGAGTTCCAGAACTGAACCTCAACAAGAATTCACCTTTCTGACTGAAGTTCCAGACGGAATTTTTTTCAGTACAAACAACGATTCGGTGAGTTTCACTCTATTCAAAGAACCGCTAAATGACCAGTATAAATCTCTGTGCCACCAGAGAGAAAAGTTAACAGACTGCTGTAGAGTTTGTTTAACTAATTTATCCTCTAAAGTTTTTCTGTTAGAGATGAAATTTTATCCTCTGTTTCAGGCAGGGAAGATTAGCCTTACGTATTAATATTTGAAAGATATCCTCTGTTTCAGGCAGACAGGAAAGAAAGAATACCCTCTGTTTCAGGCAGGGAAGATTTAGCATCTTATGCTACTGATTTAAATACCCTCTGTGCAAACAGGGAAGACTTAGCCGAAGTTAAGTGTGAAATGTTGGTTAATTTGGAAGGTTAACAAGATTTGATCTGTGTTAACAAGTATACCCTCTGTTGATCAGAGAAGTTTATTTTTTGATTGTGTGTTAACAAAAGAAATCCACAAAATGATTAGAAGAAATGCTAGGCTAGTTCCATCAACTGAGAAAAATGGACTAGCTAGCCCTTTATGGACAGACAGTGAGTTCAAGTCATTGTTAGGAGAGAAAATTGATTCCATAGTGACTGAGTCAGTTAGATTGGATTTGACAAAGAAATTTGGTATTGATCCAGACAAAGTTTGGTCTATTGAAGAATGCAAGAAGGTGTTAGGTGCATGTATCAGAAAGAAAAACATGAAAGGCATAATCTGTTGCCATAGAGAATATAGCTTATCCATTGCACAAGAACAAGCTAGGTGTATTGATAAGTTAAATGAACAAAACAAACAATTGCAGACTCAAGTGTCCTGTTTCAAGACAAAGGTGAGCCATAATCAGGCCTCAACCAAATGTGACTCTGAAGACCAACAGTCCGATGAAAGCTATCCTGATTTACAGTCTTTCTGTAGACTAGAAAACACTAGAAATTCTGGTTTGATAGATAAAGATGTAAATGCATTTGAAGTGTGTGGAGCAAGACAAAAGGCTCAGACTAGGGCAAAAGGGATTGACTCTGTTCAATCTGTAACCCCCATACTGCAGCTACAAGCAGTCAAATTATCTTTAGGTCCTAAAGAAATCGAGAGAATCGCTGAAAATTTGCCATCAGTGCAAAGAAATTTTTCTGAGTTTAGGAGAGAATTGTCCAGAAAGATGCGGCTCTACGATATGTCTCTAGCTGAAGTCACCCAGCTAATATCACAGATCTTGACTGAGTCAGAATTCAGTGATTTTGAAAATGCTGTAAACTATTTTGAGTTTCAAAATGCCAGAAAAGATGACTTGAGAGAGGGAGTTATGAGAGTGTTAAAGAACATTGTTGGACCAAAAGTGGACTGGTCAAAAATCACTAGTTGTGTACAGAAGAAACATGAGAATGTTAGTGAGTACACTCAAAGATTTTGTCAGTCAGCTGTAACTTACAGTGGCATAGCAGACACTTCAGAGAAGGTGTTAAATGACAATGGGCCATTAGTTCGCACATGGTATGATGGTCTTTTGTCAGAGCATAGAAATGCATTGCCTTTCTTAGACGTCACATGGGCTACCAGTACCCTGCAAAGTAACCTAGACAGGTTAGCTACTTGGGAAAGAGATTCTGATGTTAAAGAGAGAGTAAACATTGCAGCAGCATCCTTTAAGGTCAACGCAGAGAAGCAACAGAAACGCAAATGTCCTAAGAGAGAGGGCAGCAGTTGTTATTATTGTGGCAAACATGGACATTGGGGAAAAGAATGTAGAAAAAACAAAAAGAATGTTAGAGAAACTAACCATGTAACTCAGCTTCTGCTCAGCCTGCTGGCTGCTCTGAAGCAGCCTGTCCCCTCGTCATTAAGCTCGTTGGGCAGCTGTTTTAGTTGTTAACCATTTGGGCTGTGAGTGCTTAATTTCCCCACTAACTTACAACAAAGATGAAAGACTTATTTTTGTTTAATAGAACAAAAGGAAAGTGACAATCTCACCCTTCCTTTGGGGAACACTGGTTAAGTAAACTCACAGCCTTAAATGTTATGCTACAGCACAGGCCCTTCATCAGTAATGGTGTTAGGTCAGACTGTAAATGTAAAATGCCTTCATGCAGTGTCCACACTGATGAATGACAACGTGCACCTGTCACTCACCCATCCTCATGTATGATGTCTGCAATGACTGAATTTGTGTTGGAGGCTGAAGGAGAGATGACTCATGATTGTGTTGCGCTTACATACACACCTTCGAGGGAAGTGGAAGAGATTCCCATAGAGAATTCAGAATTTGAGTTGTTTGTTGACGGTTCAGCTCAAGTAATTGAAAATAACTCAGAAACAAGCCATTAGAGTGGCATGGACCACATTAAGTGATGTTGATTACAGCAGCTGCAGGATTGTGTCAGGGAAGAAAAAAACCTGGACTAATGTCACACTGTAAGGTTGTTCCTGCTCCAACAGGGATAGGATAGGACACGAACCAGTGGGGAGCCGAGGGAAGAACCGATTGCAACAGGCGTCGGGGGCCAACCCTTCGGTGAAGAATCCCTCATAGGCCTTCCCATCCATTAATCCATCCTCACCTCACTGCGTTCTTTAGGTGTCATAATTAAGAAATAGGGAAAGAAGGAACAACAATAGCAGACTCGGAAAAGTTTACCACCCTAGTGTTTGAACCAATACTGCTCTACTGTTTAGCAGACTCAGAAAAGTTTACAACCCTAGTGTTTGAACAAATACTGCTCTCCTGTCTTTTGTTTTCTCTCTTCCTCTGTGCAGATAACACTTGATGGCTGACCCGAGACCCATATGCACCGACCTCCTCATCTGCATATGAAGACACAACCTCAAGAAACAACTAGACCTACTTCCGAGCCAACTATCACAAAAGGATAAAGAAAAGAAAAAAAAAATACACAACGCAGAGACGACGAAACCTTCAGTCATCCATCGACATGATCAAGATTGTCATACTACTACACATCATGAAGATCGCACAGAGTCCGGACTCCAGAAACAACATATTCTTAGAGCTGATGAATATGTCACAAATGCCTTGTTTGCTGGAAAGAAAGTGTGCATGTCACATCCGAAGATGGTTGCATTCCAGGACTCACTTGTGCACAAACATGATGGTCCAACAAGACATTCTTGATCTTTCAGCAAAATCACCCAAGATGACTGAAGATAATTCTTCATGGTTCAGAAACTTGATTGATCACGAGAAATTCACAGTTCCAACCAGAAAAGACTCACGGAATTGCATGTTTGTTTCTGTGTCAACATGCAATTGCAGAAACATCAACACAGAGCAAGCTATGTGCCTGTAACTTACGCAAGTTATAAGAATGAACTTTTAAGTGTTTAAATTTGTATATTATGTGGGAGTTATTTAGAACTCCCAAAGGGGGAATTGAAGGAATACAAATTTAATTAAATGTTTTATTTAAGTTTCTAATACTATCATATATAAACAGAGAAAGTTCTGTTTGTTGAAGTTAGCATTTCAGGTTAGGATGGTAAATGATATCAGCTGTGAAACAGTTTCCAGCAAGAGAATCTGGCAAATCCTGTTTTCTCCATTGTAAGTTAAATGAGTCTGATCACTGAGACTTTCTTTAATGGCTCTGGGATGGCTCTTGGAACCAGAGTGCCTGGCCACTATCAGCATTTGAATAGTTATGCTGATTCCATTGGATTGGTAAGGCCCTCAGAGTAGGGTGTGTTTTGAATTTGTCTCCACCTACTAAGAAGTCCCTCCTCTTAAAATGCCTATAATATACCATGTAAAGATACTTTAATTTAGACGATGTTGGAATGACTGCAGCTACCCGACAAGCAATAAAGAACTTCTGCTTGGAAAACTTCCACCGTCTCCTGGTCTGAGCTTCTAATTTTTCTACAAAGAAAAAGATCACTACAAGCCCAATGTTTATCAATAACTGAACATTGTTAACAAGAATTGATTAGTGAGGAAGAAACTATTTGAACACACATTCCTGTCATGTCTTGACTTCAGTTTGTCACTGTAAGAGCACGACAAGAATGCAGAGCTTCCAGTTACACACTCGGCCGTTTGCACAAACCCTTTTCAACTAAAACATTGTTTCATCATGAGTGAGATCAGTCACATCGCCATCTACTGGCCTGGCATGGATCTGTGTGAACGGTGGATCGTTTTGACAATGGTTGTCGTCTGTATCCGAAAAATGCAAAGGAAAAACTTTTTTAGTTTTTAGTATATTGTTGTTGTGTAAATGTACCCTATATGAAGACCTTCAGATAAACTTTGGGGCTGTTTACACTACACTGTTTTCAACTAAAAACGTAAAACTTTTTATGCGTTTTGGCTGTTAATTTACACAACAACAGTGTTTTGGGGGCCTGAAAAGGCAAACTTTTGGAAACGGGTTTTAAAGTGCAAGTTTTTGAAAACGATACCGTTTACACTACAAAAACGCAAATTTGTGAAAACGGTGATGTCATGCGTATTACGTGTTCAGTCTATATGCATTTAGTGTTTCTTTACAAAGTGACATTGCCACCTACTGGCCTGGCAGCATGATACAGCGTTTTAGTCATTTTCACGTATCCGTGTGAACGGTGGATCGTTTTGACAATGGTGTCGTCTTTACACGGAAAATGCAAAGGAAAAACTTTGTTCCGTTTTAGTACATTGTTGTTGGGTAAATGTATTAAGACCTTCTGATAAACTGTATAAACTTCCTAAGTCCTTTGAGTTTTCTGCATATAGACTACACCATTGTCAAAAACGATCACCATTCACACGGATCCGCGAAAACGACTAAAAACCCTGTATTCTGCTACCGGGCCATTAGGTGGCAATGAAACAATATTGACTGAACACGTAATACGCATGTGCATGACGTCATTGTCTTCAGAGATTCGCATTTTTGTTGTTTACACAGAAACTATTTTCAAAAACTTGCACTTTAAAAGTTTGCGTTTTCATGCAGCCAAAACCCAGCTGTCGTGTAAACGAACAGTCAAAACGCATAAAACGTTTTACGTTTTTAGTTGAAAATGATGTCGTGTAAACAGCCCCTTAAAAAAAAGCTAATTTGTGAAAATATTGACGTCATGCGCATGCATATTACGTGTTCAGTCTATGGGCATGTAGTGTTTCTTTACAAAGTGACATCGCCATATACTGAATAATAAAGGGTTTTAGTAGTTTTCGTGGATCCGTGTGAACGGGTACCGTTTTGACAACGTTGTCATCTGTACAAAGAAAAGCTTTTTCCATTTTTAGTACATTAATGTTGTGTAAATTTACCCTGAAATATAAAAAAAAAAAAAACATATAGCCTGTTTTTTTTTTCAAGAATTTGCCTTTCAAAGTTTGCTTGTTTATAGGCATATTATCACGTTTCCCTTTGTAATAAAACTAAGCTAACACCTATTCTATGACACTGTTATAATGTTAATATTTTTAATTCAGTTTCATATATCATGTGTGGAAAAAGCAGACACCATTGATATGTGTCTGCTTTTTTGTGTTTTTTTCTAAATGGACAAAATGGTTTTGAGGCATATTCTGAAATATATCTGTATTAACTTTGATGTTTTACATTTGCTAGTAGTTACAGATCTAATTTGGGGTTAAGAGCAATTTCATATTTAGTTGCAGATCTATGCTTGAACCAGATTATTAGTTATAATTGTTTTTGTTTGAGTATTTATTTTATTTACTATTATTTAGAAATAAATAAAATAATGAGCTTTGTATATCTGTAACGGTCATCAGCTGGAATACCCTTTTGCTGGTATGGGAGATTCACATCATGAATGTGCAGCTGACAAATCTAGAGCAAGTGTGCGATTCTATCATGTCAATATGGACCAAAATCTCTGAGGAATGTTTCAAGTGTTTTCTTTTTTTTTTTTTTTTTAAGTTCTGGAAACATAATAGTGGATTTTTTTTTTTCTTTTGCTGTTGGAGGAAATGGTAAAAACAAAAACAAAAAAACATTTGCTGTAGTCTCTCTTTTCACCAAGGTAGAAGTTTACATCATCTATGATGATTTCTGCTACTAATGTCAGTTTTCAATGTCAGATGAAAGCAACTGGTTTCCTGGGAACAGGGACCATTATGAAAAATAGACTCCCTGCATTGTGAAAGTCAAAGATGTTAGATAACACCATACTACAAAAACAAGGAAGATATTAATCTGAAATGGTTGTCAGAAAACTATCAGAGGTTGCAGTGACAGAGTGGCAGGACAATGAGGCAGTTCTGATGAGCTCCAGTGTCCATGGGATAAATCCTGAGATGGTCAGTGAAAGAGAAGCACATGTTACTGTGCTTAGACTTCTTGTTGTGCCTGAGCTACAACAAAAACATCGGTGGATTTGATTTGATCAGCTTGTACCCGATATCAAGCTGCACAAGAAAATGAACCATCCATTCGGTCCTACATGCCTTTGACCTGGCTGCCACAAACAGTGGATAGCATACAGTTCAGACAAACAGATCTCTGAGACCAGAGAAGGAGAAACTGCAGTATTTTGACTTTAAGCTGCTGCTATAGCTGAAATAATGCTCAAGCAGAGGGTGGTCGAGGTCAACAGGTTCACAAGATGTCCAATGATGATGATGATAAGATGAGCATTCAAACAAAGAAGAGGAGGCCTGTTGAACCACATCAAAAAATACGGGTCTCTCTGTTTGTAAAAGATGGTGGAGGCAGTACATGCATTACAGTTCAGGAGAGAAGGATGCAAAGGAAAAACATTTGTGAAGTGTATTAAATGTTTGTGTGTGTTTCAAAGTAAAAAAAAAAACTGCTTTCCTAATGCTGATAATCCCAGGTTGCTATGGTTACACAGGTTTGTCAACATTAAACTTGTGGCAACAAGAAACTGATGTCATTTCCTTATCATAAGAAGTTGTGGCCACTAGAAAAAGGTGTTGTTCCTTCAGCATAGGATCTCAAGGCCACGACTAGCTTATATTGTGTGGCCATGTCATAAAGATTTTGTTACCTCGAAATAATTATCTCGTCATTTTCGTGCCCACGACCTATTATCATGTACCCACGAGTTAATAGTGGCCATGACAAAGTGTGCGTCTCTATCAGCTCCCTAGTTCAGTTGTCAGGGCACTGATGAGGGAGTCGGTCATTTTTAGGGCTGTCTCTATCGCAAAATCCTTCCAGTAAACTGGAGTGTTCGCTCCCTAAAAAATCTCACAATGTACCATAAAAACCAGGGAGCACTGATGCTCACTATGCTCCCTTACCAGAAATTACATAAAATTCCTGAAGCTCAAAAAAACAAAATGCACAAGCCAACTCAATAAAAATGATGTACGCAATAGGTTCTGCGAGATTTTGAAGTGTGCTTTTGATGGAGACTTTACTGTCCCATGAGGCCACAGGAGAGGATTTGTGAATCGCAGTGAAGAGACGCTACAAACGCTGGTAGATCACATGATAATTACAACATGGCGAATGTTGTACATCCGGATTACATTCATACACACATTCACACTATATAGAATGTATTTTTTTCGGTCCTTACCAGTGCCTGGATTTGTGTACACAATATAGCCTACTGATTCACAAGCTTGGTAAGTAGAGCTGATAGTTACCCCAACATATGTCATGATGAAAAAATTATAACCCAAAATATAATAAAGACAAAATTCCCTTGCCCTTTGCCTCAGTGGGAGTTTAAAAGCTTTCTCATTGAAAGCAATGTGCTACTGGCCACGTCACTGCACCCTTTTTCTGACAGTGTAGTGACCCGAGTGAGATGGGTAGATTTTAAAGAGGCAAAAGGGGAACAACCTTGATCGTCACCATTTGGGACAGGTGTTGTGCAATGCCCATTTCAGTTTTAAAATCAAGTAATGTATTATAGTTCCAGAGACATTGCTTTCGAAAGTGCGGAAGAAACATTATTTCTAATTTATATTGACATTTGTTTCTTTCCATCTTACATTTTCACGTACAAAAATCTAAAAGAAATCATTATTTTATTTTGTGCGCATGCAATTTGTGTGTACGGTATTAAACTAGCCTAAATGTTTGGTATTCAACATAGCACTCAAAATACAACAGCCGTACTTTATATTTTTCTCGCCATTGTTAAAAAAAAGACGCAAAAGCAGTCTACTTCTCAGACCAACAATCTTTTTCTTTCCTTTTTTTAAATTAAGCATCTTCGCAACACTCCAGCACAGCAGGGGTCACTATTCATTTTAGTTTGTAACCCGGCAGTAAATGTACATATGACGAATAGATCGCTCGGGGTCTCGATTTTATAAATCGATCATGGATCTGTTTTCGAAAAGACTAGTATTTCAGAAATATTAATATTTATATGAATTATACCGCGGGACCATGTTCAGCAGGTATGTTTGCGATTTTTTTTAATGAAATTCTGTATTTACAAAATGCAGTTCGTAGAAGAAGTCCTTATGTATGTGGTCTATTTACATTTGGCCTGGTTTGTTTTGTTCCTCATTTGCTTTATTTAAGATTGAATCAACAGGAAAAACCTTTGTACATCATTAATATATTAAACATGGATTGGTTGTTTAATGATTAACGGGTTTATCTGCAGGAAAATGTCTATAACTAATTATGTTTCCGCAGTCATTTAGCAGTTAGCATTTTTGTCAATCTTTTCTGTCACGATACATGTGTGTAGCTTTATTTGAAAGTAATTTGATAATGCTTAATCTTACAGTGCATTCAAGATATTCAAGTTTTCACTAGTATGGTAATATGGGTAAAGATGCTCCTTTAAGAATATTTACTGCTAAATCATTTAGCGACGAGATCAACATTTACAGGATGAAGATACATCATCCAATATAAAATATTAAGGGAAATAACTTACATGTAAACATATACTAATTTAGTTAATTTGATGCTTTTTGACAGTTTATTTGAACAGTGACCTCTCTCTCTCTCTCTCTCTCTCTCTCTCTCTCTCTCTCTCTCTCTCTCTCTCTCTCTATATATATATATATATATATATATATATATATATATATATATATATATATATACAGGTCTATACAGGTATATATATATATATACAATCTGTCATTCACTTGTCCGAGTAAAAAAGTTGCTTGTCCGGATTTTTTTTTTTTTTTTTTTTTTTTTTGTTAATTTATTCTGAAGCAATATTCTCATCAGTGTTCAATCAGCTTTGATATTTAAATCGGCATATTGTAATATCTGCACCTTTAAAGGGCATCTCCTCCCCCAATCTTATTAAATGTATGCTTCATCTTTCATTTTAAATTCATAAATTTGATCAATAAATTCAATTATTTAGAATAATAAGACACTATAGGTCTGTTACCTTAGGTAGGGCTGATCAAATTAAATAATTTACACTAAAAAATTACAATTGCATAAATTAATGTTATGAAATTGATTTAAATATACAAATAAGAAACGTTGGAAAGAATGATACTACTTTTAAACATAACACTAAACCGCCAGTAGGTGGTGGCAGGCGACCGTCTTAATGAGTGAGTCACTGGCTCATTCAATCAAACGATTCGTTCAAACGGCTGATTCATTCAAGTATGAGACAGATGTTTATGAATGGGTCATTGAATCTTTGACTTAACCGATTCGTTCAAAATGCTGAATCATTCAGTAATGAAAACAGGTTGAGTGTTCCTGTGAGATGTGCTGTGGTTCTGCTGTGATTTTTGTTTGGAACTATTTTCGCTGCTGAAACAGAACAAAAACAGGCAATATTGCATCTAAAATGTAAGTAACTTAATTTTAACTGTTTATTGAACTGTTGTAGGAAATCAATGTCACATTTTCAATCGTGATGGTATTCAGGAAAAATAATTGAGGTTGCTTAACATATGTTAAAAATATAAAAACTCCACATTTAGATTTTTTATAGGCAGTATGTTGTTAACTGAGTGTGTGTGTGTGTGTGTGCTGCGCTCATTTGTGTAAATTTCTCCTCGAGAGGCTGCGTGCGCGTCAACAGCGCAACCATACCATCAGTAATACATTATCCTCAATCGACCGCAACTTACAATAAATTTAAATGACGTAAATTTACAATCAGAATCATTCTCTCGGTTTAGTGATTCCCTAGTTATTTGTTCATTTTTGTTATTGATGTTGTAATCAGGCTACTTGTCCGGTCGGGTCCCTTCAAAAAATCCACTTGTCGCGGACAAGCGTTAATGTCGAGCCCTGATATATATATATATATATATATATATGTATATGTGCACATCATTATTTAATATTTTTTATTCATGTGTTCTTTAATCAAAATAACTTCCCCTCTCTCTTGCATGGACATCTCTTCTTTTCTCTGATGACGTGTTTAATGACGTGGGGGCGGGACAACCAAAGTCAAACAAAATTAAGTTCCCGCTTACATTTTTTTTTTCTTGTTCAAGAAGCTGTTTCACTTTAATATTCATAACAATTTGGAAGAAAAGACTATCGCAACTTCCGTATCATGCCAACTTTAACCTGAATCTCAGTTTTGAGATTTGAGAGAGATTTGTCTAAATTACACTATATAATATCTAATTATAAAGTTAGGTTTAAAATACATGAAGGGTGGTACTTTTGTCCAATGAGATTTTAGTGTTGGTGCGGCTCCCTGTCAAATCACAGAAATGAAAACCAAACAATTCACAAAATGTAGTGTACTAGCTCACTGTTTATTGTGTTTATGGTCAGTTATTGTGTTAGTACTAAAACTCTGATTAGCATGAACAACATGACTTTTATCACTTTGTGTCTACTTAGTTTTGTCTTGTTAGCTTTAGTAAAACTAATTAATTGCAGTCTGTAATTTATACTTTAAAATAATATTAAATGACACATTCCCTCGAATTTGGGACATTTTCGTTTCGTTGGTCTTAGAAAGGTTTTATTTAAATGGGCATTAAATGGAAGTTGTGATAGACTTTTCCAAGTGAAACTGCTTCTCAAATAAGAAAAAAAGTAGGGCGGGACTTGATTTTGTCCATTGCAAATAGATAGGATCATTGGGGTTTGCTATTGGTCGATCTCATGTGGATTGACAGGATCTCCCGCCCTCGCCCCAAAAAAACAAGTCACCATGCTTTTAATTTGCCCGTCCGCCTGACTGGCTGTTAGTGTTTTAGCACGTTAGCATGACATCACAGCAAGTCGGACAGCATTTCTAAAGCCTGGTTCACACGGGACGATTTTAAAATTGTCGGCTGATTTTCCAAACCTGAGAGACCCCACACACTGCGATAAAAAATCACGGGTCTAACAGTTTTGGTCGTACAGTGTGTGGTGCGCAGCCACACGGCAAAATCAACACATCACACACGAACCGATTTGACTCCCGAGCATTCCCAGGTCAGACGGAAAATCTCTAAAAATCCCTCGAGATCAAACGTGACTTCAGAGTAAACAATCAGGGCGGACGAAGAGGATGCAGTGGCGATAGTTTGTAGTTTATTTTTAACCGAAAAAAAAACGTTATCAAAAGAAAAGGCGATGGTCAAAGAAGTGGAGACAACGCGAGCATGGACGGCTGTTTTGATTTTGTTTCCCGGTGCTTCCTCTGCGCCTCGTCACCTCGCTTTCTGATTGGCTACACGCCACAGTCCACAGGCTGCGTGCTCGTTTGTCCCCGGGGGGCACCACACACGAGGAGAAGTCGGGCCAAAAAAATCCAACATGTTGGATATCCCCGATTTGAGATCGGAGCGTCCCGAATCCCGATGTCCTTCCGAGCAGACGAGAGCAGTCTTAACACACCACACACGGCAGGAATATCTGATCAGATTATTTTACCATAATCGGAGCCAAAGTCCTTTTAGGCAAGTCATGCCACTCGGCCGCCATCTTGGCAACGCCTCCGGGCAGCTATTTCGGACTAACAAGACCAGGCTCCTATCTAAATGAATGGGCAGAGAGTCAGAACTGCACTTTCACTGGTCACCGGGACATAAAAACTGCATGTATAGAAACAGCAGTAAAATATGATAAAAATCGCTGAAAAAGTTTGATGACTTTGCCCCAAAATAAGGTTTAAAACGCCTTTTCCCCCACAGGTTATGCTTTTACTACGCATGCGCAAGGGTTCTCTCCCTCTCTGACGTGCGCGCGCTGCACGGTTTGAAGCACAGTATGTGTGAGCTCTCGCTCGCTCGCTCTAGATTCTGGTAGATTTGAACTAATTTGCGGGCATCAGGGAGCCGCTATAAATATGCGGTAGACACTTGGGATATTTACACAACGCACACATACACTGCATATCAAATCTGCTGCCTTTTCAAACAGTAACGTATTTTCCACTGTCGCAAACCTCAACTGTGCGCATGCGTCAGTGGAACCAGACGATAGGCTTAAATGTTTCCCGGCTTGACTGTTAAAGGCAGACGATTGGCTTTCCAGTGGGAGGGGTGGGACATGTGCATACAACCGCCATCTTTGGCGTTACGGGTTTTCCCTATATAGTTGTATTGAGGATTGAGTAAGTGGCATGTCTCTATATAAATAGTCTCTGTCGGAGCATACTTAAGATTGTCGGAAGGGGTAAATCGGGCTAAAATCGCCTAATTATCTGCCTGTGAACCAGGCTTTAGCGGCATGTGATCACCGGTGATTGGTTCTGTGCAGAACTTGCTCATCTTAAACAAGCCTGTTGCTGATATCATGCTTTAGTGGTTGAGATTAAAGTGAAAGGAACTTGTTTTTTTCTATTTCTACAGTTGCTGTTTCATCTGTGTGTTTGCGGTGCTGATAAACAAAGGTGAGCATCAGAACGACACATCAGAAAGATAAACTCATGCTACAGACTGTGTTTGAAAGTTTCTGTTATTTCAGTGTGTCTGCAGGAAACAGTAGAGGCTGTTGTTGGTGGTTCTGTTCTCCTGCCGTGTTCTTCCACTGAACATCATCTTAAACCTCAAGACACTGATGTTCATTGGAGACACAATGGCAGCAAGATTGTGTATGATATAGTCAAGGGTGAAGATTCACTAAAGTTACAGGACCCTCGTTACAAGAACAGAGCTGAAAGTTTCCCTCAGGAGTATGAGAGAGGAAACTACTCCATCAAACTCAACAATCTCACTCACACTGATGCAGGAGAATACATCTGTCTCATCACCGACTCATCTGAGCATCCTACTGTACAGCTGATCTTCAGTGGTGTGTAAAAATGCTTGATTCATGTATGAAGTTGATAGCACTTTAGAATAATGGTCTGTTATTAATAGGAAACTATGCAGGACAAATTCTTGTCAAACACTTCAGATACTATGAACTAATTTGGAAACAAGCTTAACTAATCAGTAAGTAATAGCACATTTAAGACTGAGATACTTCCTTATTAGGTAATAAATTACTGCATGAGATTAGCCTCAATATTAACTATCAACTAACCATAACAAACTATAAGAATTACTTAAAGCTGCTCTCCCCCTACTGACCTAATGAGTAAATATTATGTGAAGCGCACTAGACAGACGGGATTTAAAGTCCCCTGTTCCCCTGTAGACAATTTTATCCCTTAAAACTCATCTTGTCACCAAATGACATGTAAACGTTTTTTCCTGTGAACATGTTTTATTCATGCCTTAAAATAGCTGTATCAATGTATCAGAATGCGAATGCGTTTCATGTTTCGCTCTCTACAACGTCGGACACACAACGGTTAATAATATTATTAGCCTTTTGCTTGACTATGTTATCAAACAGCTAATAATGTTTTGCTAATGCTACACAAACCCGTTCGCCACCTCAGAGTCAGGAAGCTGCTTTCTAACAATCAGTTTCCTTAGAAACGCTTTAAACAACTGAGAACGTCAGTGGAGAAAGGCATATATAGTTTATCATAACATCGTAATATACATACACAATTCACACTGTTCTGTTGATATGAAAATTCTGGTACATTCAGCAATACAGCAGGATAACCTGGCTTCTCTTGAGACTCTCCTGATTCACAGCAGTTAATGATAAGCTAAAGCCCGCCGGTACATTGACCTGATTGGTTTCGATGGTAGTTTGTGACGTCAGAAACACCAGCGATTTCAAACCGTGTTTTAGGGCGTTTTCACACCTGAAATTCCGCACCAAGGTCCGAACCAAAGTTCACGTTTTGATACATTTTATACTTTCAGAAAGTTTTGGTTTGGTTTCACACTGCAATTATGCGAGCGCACTAAAGAACTTTACGTGACATACTTGCATCCTGTCGTCATCATCTATGTGGGCTGCATCTTGACATTGATTGGTTTGTAAATGGACGTGCGTCTGACGTCAGCGTGTTGTCAATTTGGCGGGTAACTTTAACAACATGAATGAACAGACGCATATCGTTGCAACTGTATTGTTATTTTTATGGCATAATTACCTGCAGCACCAACTATACACAAGGCTAGTTCAAATTCGCCAAATGAACGTCCTCGTCGTGCGAACATTTTATCGTCGCTGGCAGGAAAGGAGGAGAAGACTGCAAGCAATCATGTGAGCTCTTTTTTTGTGCGTTTTTTCCAGTTGACTTATGTCATCAGACCATACTTCAATTAAAAACCTCGTCTCCTCCTCTCCCCATGTGCGTACGGCTCATTTTTCCTGCCACATTCTGTTTTTTCGGCTATGCGGGAACCACCGGAACTTTCTGTAAAAGGTCTGAAAGTCCGAACCATACAGAAATGCTTTCACACTAGAAACGAACCAAACCTTTGTTCAGTTTGATCCGGACCGAGACTACCTCTTTTCGTCGGACCAAATTTCATCTGTTTGGTCCGGACCGTGGTCCGGGAGAGGTTTCACACCTGTAATTTTGATTCGGACCAAACTGAAAAGTCCCAAAGTCCGGACCAAACAAGGTAGGTATGAAAGGGCCCTTAAAGACTGTCTTTGGTTCAGGAGAAAATAATCAGCAGTGGTGTTGACTTATGCTTTAAGACAAACCATGTGCAAATTCATATCAAAAACCCCACATAGACACATAAACAACATTACAAACTTGATTTTCACCACGGGGGCCTTTGTCGGCTGAAGACCTAAGTTTGGTTTGAAGTTGAAAAACGTACCAAACACAATGTTCTCTCACCATTCCTGATTTATAACACACACTCTCAGCGTTCGGCTGGTCTTGTGTCTGTCAGAGAAGAAACTAAAGCTTCTGCTCTCCGTATGTTTTACTGTTGTCTCCCTTCATGTTCATATGTAAATTGTGCAAGCTTATTTTGTCCAAAAATTAAAATTAGCCCATGATTTACTCACCCTCAAGCCATCCTAGGTGTATATGACAATCTTCTTTCAGAAGAATACAATCAGAGTTATATTAAAAAATGTCCTGACTCTTCCAAGCTTTATAATGGCAGTTTCTGTTAAAAGTCCATCCATGATAAAAGTGCTCCACACGGCTCGGGGGGTTAATAAAGGCTTTCAGAGGGGAAGCGATGAGTTTGTGTAAGAAAAATATTTCTAAAGTTTTAAATATGAATTAAAATACCTAGCTTTCGGCCAAAAAAACGTATGGATTCCACTTAAGTGTAAAGCGCAACTTATGTGAGTAATGCGCCGTACTTAGGGATGGGTACCGAAACCCGGTATTAAACGGGCCCGGGGCTGAATTTGAAAGACCGCTGTATCGATAAGCTCGGACGTTATTGGTTCTGCTGTCGGTACTGGAGAAAAATACACGTACTATTTATTATTGCTATGAAGACATAATCTTGAACATGTTTATCTCGCCAGCCATTTCTATATATAATAATATTAAACTATTTGTCTGTGATGCAATTTTGCTATTCGCAGTCCAGAAGAGGGAGGGAGAGAGAGAGAGAGAGAGAGAGAGAGAGAGAGAGAGAGAGAGCGATCTCTCACGCGGAGCCACAGCGCGCACGACACGACAGCCCTGTTTAATGAGCGACAATGAGGACAGAACTAAACATTCAAATGTGGTTACACTTTAGATCTGGGATATTATTCTACTTTTATTTTAGATTTCGGCTTTCAGAGATTATAAAAAGAAGATATTTGAGATGAAATCATTACAAACTAGACGCATTCTGTCTAGCGCAACTTCCTACCCTTCACAGTGGTGGACATGCGCTGTCATTTCTTCCTAAAACCCAAACGTACCGTCAGAATCGGCACGATCGGTGATTGTTGTAAAATGCAGTCTCTACTGTTGCTAAATTGCGGACGCGTTGAATCATTAAAAGAGCTATTAAAAGCACAACAATCTGCGCAAGAGACGCTGTTCACAAGGAGACGCACGCTCCGAAATGGACTGCAACGAGACAAGAAAAGTATACTTAACTTTGGGCTTCATGTGCGCATCTAAACTATCAAATATTAATACAAAAATAAAAATGACCAGCTCTGAGATTCACTGAAACACAGTTTATTCACTTAAACACAGTTTATGTCTTAAATGGACGTAAATTGTTGGGGGAAAATGATGCTGCATCAGTCACCTATTAGATCTGTACTCGCTCTTAAAGGGGCAGCGTATAATAACACCTGCTGACGATTGAGCCATTAATGCGAATCCACTCACAGCTCTTGAATGAATAACTTAAACTTTAATAAGCATTAATCTATCTATGATAAACTATGCAGTGTTATTTTACATTTAATTACTAAATTAGATTTCTTTTCAGACAGAAAGACTTACCTGAAAAGTAATTTTAGTAGACCTTCCTGAAATTAAAGCACTGTGTATATAATTTGTATCTTTGTTTAATTGTATCTTTTTTTGACCATGTGTTTGTACTTGTTTGTGCTTATCGTGTCCTATCTCATGTATATAAAACAAAAAAGCCTGCACACTGCTGCATAACAAATAGATATTTTATTTGTTTTGTTAAAGTATTGCTTTTTCTTTTGCTATAGATGTTTTACATTTCAAAATATAAAGCAAATGTTAATTATTACTCGAATGTTAGAAAAAAACACCAAAAAGAACCAATAAGAAATACCGTTGAAGTACCGAATTGATAAGCAGTATCGGTAATACCGTTAAAACCTTAACGATACCCATCCCTAGTCGTACTGCTGATATTTACACTATGCCATGACGCACTACACTACTTCTGACCTCACACGTTGTCTAAGTTGTGTTTTTATACACAAGTAGACTGCGTATGTTCGTTTATATACTCTAAATATAGTCATACAAATAGTAATTTTCACTTTAAAATAACGGTCCCAATGGTCACTAGGTAACACTTGAGTAATTAGTGATGCATTTTATGATTATATTCAGAGGAAAAAAGACCATTTATTTAGTCTTAGACACACGATAATGTTTGTGATTA
>JAVALU010000219.1:0-50418 GCA_030770095.1 Gila robusta
GTGCCACCCGCTGGTGCATGCGCAAAATAACATCTCTACAACAATCTCCTCAGAGACAGATTGAATCACTGCTGCTAGAAACGATGCTGCCCACGGGTAAAAATGCTTTCATTTCTTGGAAATTAGGAGAGTAGCTTTTTTAGTACCTAAAATGTCCTTTCATAATCTCTTCTCAGTCTCACTTAACGCGATGTTCGCTGCTAGGTAACGTAGGGGAACTCCCACTGCCAACGGCCCAAGTTCAGTCAGGCAAATTAAGAAAGATCACGGCTTTAGTCAACAACATGTAGGCCTATTTTAAAATAAACTAATATGTAGGTTGTGTAGAATTTTTAAAGTAGTGTTGACGTGCCGGCCGGGCGACACCGTGTGGGAGTAGTATGAAGCTGCAGACTCGGAGACCTGCATCTACAGTCCCCCTGCACCTAGAGTCCCGCATTCTCAGACCCCTCGTTTTTCGAGACAGCGCCTCCTATCAAATTGTATCGGATAAACATGTGAAGAACATGTGAAGAACTTAAGCCAAAACGTGAGTAGGCTATTGTAACACGCCTCGCGGCTAGAACACAACCCCCACTCTCAAACTACGAAATATGCAGATGAGCATGAAGAAGGTGCACCGCTCTAAGATTTGGACCAGCGATCAGAAGACTAGACTCGCTCAAGAGACCGTGTGAACAACAAGGGGAAAAAAAATCAAGGACACACTTGAACTGCGTTCGAACAGGTAAGTATATTTCGAGGAATTGCTAAATAAAATAAAGCAATATAAGAATAATAATAGGATAAGACAGTAAAATTTCAGAATCTTGTCACATAACTCAAAAGAGGAAAAAACAATAACTAATAAGGAAGACGGCAAAAGTTTTGTTCTGGACAAGTGAAAGTGTGACTTCTTTACACCTTCATCTATGTAGAGTTAACTCCTATTTAGGTTCAAGCTAATAAATTTAACTAATTCACTTCCCTTTTTTTTCCTATCTATATAAGATAAAGCTAATTTGACCTATTTATAGTATAATAATTTAATTTAAGTAGAATAATAGAATAATTTAATTCTAATTACAGTTAAACCTAATTTTAGCTATGTTTAAATCTAATTCTAGCTACAACTTTTATCACCCAATTACCCCTTAAATTCTCCTTTCAACTCTCGTCACCTTAGAAACAAAATAGGAAACAAATGAGAAAAACCAATACAATATTCAATCAGAATAAAAAAATATAAAAATGAAAATATAATAAAAATACAAAAGGACTTGAAACAATCAAAAAGAAATAACAGCAACGGGGAAAATTGAAATCACACCAAGTCCAATTTAGTGCTCAACCAACAGTATCAGTTTATACCAGGTTACCGAATTTCAGCTTCAGTCTGATGATTCTTCCGCGAGATCCTTCTTCCGCAATTCAGGCTTAGTCAATACAGAAAAGAAACGTGTGCACAGTCCTACCACTCAGCTCATTTCCTTGATTCAAGACTCGGTCCTTATATGGGCATGGCTCGCCAGTTCCCGCTCACAATGGTTTCCTTTCTGATGTGCAACGGGGACAATACACGTGCGAAATCTTCGTCAAACTCGTTCAGCATCCAGGAATGTGCAACGTCCGTCTCAGCAAATGGACATGGAAAGAGGAAATATAGTAAAAGTGTCCAAAAAGAAAACAAGGGAAAGGGAGGGAAGAAAAAAAAAACAACCTTGCAAAAGACAAGGCCAAAGATACAATTAGTCATTTCTCTCAAAAAATATACATCATTACAACATTTAATCTAAATATGAACACATTAAACATCTCTGACTTCAATTTCGTTTAACTTTTAGCACATTAAATTCACATAAATGTACTGAGAGCAAGTTTCAAATGACGCGCTTAGGCCTCATCTGCTCGTATTAAATGTGCGTCACAATCGGCCATTAACTCATAGCTCGAATACACAACAAAATGTCGCCAGAATAATATCTGTTAACTGTTCAAAGTACTTTTAGCTCGGAAACATTAATTATTTGACCCATTCACGCAATATTTCTTCACATTTTAGACAAAATATTAACTCTTATAATCTCTTTTACATACGAATGCATATAACACTAGAATTTAATATTTAAACACTATTTAATCGACATTTAAACAAAGAAAACTCTTAGTGATAGAAAATATAATAATTTCGCTTACCAAGAGAACTCAATTTCTCGATTATGAAGGTTTTCAAAGGCAAACTCCTAATTTAACGTTAGGCCCGAATCCTCTGCAGCCTAACGTGCAATCAGTCACACGTTCACTCGTACTCATTCACCGATGAAACTCAATCCTCACTTTAGTTTCAAAGTCTCTCAAAAGTTATTTCTCCAATACAACTGATAGTTATTCTCGGTTCTAATTCAAATTTCTTCTCTCTTCAGAATCGCAGCATCCGCTTCTCAAGATCGCGCCATCTGCTCTCTCTCTCGCAAGGACAGTGTTGCCAACTATTTTCAAAGGAAAGTAGCTAACGCCTTCCCTAAAAGTCGCTAAATGTCGCTAGATGACGTCATACGTCAATTAGCATATTCGTGACGTCATCGCGTCGTACTTGCGTTTTGCTTGTCTAATGTGTTTTCTCTATAAATTAATGCTCAGCTCGCATACTGTATTTAATATATTATAATATAATATAGCCGAATGTAAAATAAAGCTGTTCTCGTTTCCTATATATGTTTTGTCAGACAATAGAACGAGTAGCTATGATATAGGCCTAGTGAATGACTAAATTTTTTTATAGGCCAATGTGGAAAATTATTTGAATTGAGAGAGTTTGGGAGCCGGATGAACAAAAGCTCTGTGATAGTGAGTATTACAAGTAATACCGTAAGCACAAGAAAAGGAGGGAAACTAAATTATTTAAGTAAAATAAAAAAGAAAAGCAAGTGATAAATCCGTGGAAAAACACTGCTCATTCACGTCTCTCAGCGGCCGTGCGCTCAACAGATGAATGTGCTGCTGCTCCTCTCAGCCATTTACTGAACAGGGTAGACGTAGCTACTAGAGTGAGAGACGTTTGAAAAGTCGCTAAAAATAGCGACTCATTTGCGCGATTCTTTTGCAGTCTGTACGCGGAGGGGTGAACATCTCCTGCTCTGACTGCAGCTGGGAGGGGCTGCTGCGCGAGGACTGGGCCGCCTGTGAGTGCTTTGGGACGGGGGTGGGACCCACGGCAGCACCCGCTGCTCGTTGAGAAGAGTAAGAACGATATGTGCTTTCTCGTCAGAGAGTCTCCAAAAGTCTCCAATAACACCAGAAAAAGTCGTTAGATTTGTCGCTAGTCGCTTTTTTGAAAATGTGTCGCTAGAGGGGTCTAAATACTCGCTAAATATAGCGACAAAGTCGCTAAGTTGGCAACACTGCGCAAGGAGTGTTTCATCATCTTACGTTTTGGCTCCACCCATTAAGGCGGGGCTCATTCTCTACTCATCAATTTAGAATAAAAATCTAAATGAATTTAAATTTATGCATTTTCTCATTTTTCCTCTTTCAAGATATTTAATAAAATAACTTTATATATTCATGTTAAATGTCAGTGTCTTTTTTTTTTCCCTTTACGTCAACAATGTCTCTTTAGTAACCTGGGTTACACCATCTTCAATTTTATTTAGCGAATCGTAGTAGCCTACTCGTTTGATTTATTTTTTAATAAAACTAATTTAGCTCATCGATACTGTAGGATAATCTAGGTAGTGCAACATAACAATGTGTTACAATGTTCAGGCCCTGAGTACTGTTTCTGCCCAGGAGTGGGCGGTGTGGGGGAGTTGAATAAAGACGAGGCTTCGAAGAGGACACGATGAGTGTGTGTGTTTTACTCACGCAGTAAATAAGAGAATACGACATGGTGTCAGAGTAGGATACTCTAATAAGCTTGCGGAAGACGTTTTGTTTCGGGGGCAAGTGAAGTTTTATTAGTTCTGAAGTCGAAAAGTCATGGAACAAGCGGCAGGAGGACAACGCGCTCCAGGTGATGCAGCTGCCGGGGGGAGAGAGCCGCCCACGTCGAGCCTGTGTGCTACGTTCAGCATCCAGCCACCTGAGCCATTTAACTTCTCCAAACCCACCGAATGGGAAAGATGGATCCGACGGTTCGAACGTTTCCGTCAGGCCAGTAATCTCCATACTTCCACGCAAGCCAATCAAATAAATACACTCATGTACTGCATGGGCGACGAAGCGGACGACATTTTGAAGGGGCTGAATTTGACGGACGAAAACAGTGAGCGATACGATGCAGTAAAGGAGGGTTTTCACGCGTTCTTTGTTGTGAAGAAAAACGTAATCTATGAAAGAGCACGTTTCAACATGAGAAAACAGGGAGAAAACGAACCAATCGACTGCTTTGTGACTGCACTGTACTCCTTGGCCGAGCACTGCAAATATGGGCCACTGCACGACGAATTAATCAGAGACAGGTTAGTCGTTGGTTTAAATGATTTACGTCTGTCAGAGCGTATGCAGTTAGATAAAGATCTAACGCTGGAAAAGGCCATTGATATGGCGAGACAGACTGAAGCAGTGAAGCAGCAGCAGAGTAACTTGCGTGGTGAATGCACTAATGCCAAAGCGTCTGACTCTGTAGATAGAGTCATAAGCAAAAGCAAGTCGTTTCAAAGCAGGCAGCGAGTCAAAAGTGCTCATGGAGCAAAAGACAAATTCAAACAGTCACAATCAAGATGTCACAAGTGTGGAAAAAGCCCATTACATCCGAAAGCGCACTGCCCTGCAAATACTGTACTCTGTCATGCCTGTGGGAAGAGGGGACATTACCAAAAGGTGTGTGCTTCATCCAGAAAGGTGAATGAGATTCAAGAACAAGACCCTGGCATATTTTTAGGCACTGTGGTTGCCGGGGATGACCCCTGGCTGATCGATATTAAAATACAAGACTGTGAAGTACAGTTCAAAATCGACACAGGTGCAGATGTCACTGTTATGCCAGACCATGTGTTCCACAAGATATTTAAAGAGGGTAACAAACCAGCACTCCAGAGAGTGACCAAGCCTTTACTTGGACCTGGATGCTCACCACTTAGCGTGATTGGAGTTTCAAACATGCTGCTTCTGAAAGGAGACAAGCATATATTGGAGGATGTGTATGTTGTTAAGAGTCTTCATTCACCACTGCTAGGTAGACCCGCCATCACCAAATTGGGTCTTGTCACACGTGTTGATGGCGTAAGCATTCACACACTACAGGAACGCTATCCAAAGCTGTGCAGTGGGCTAGGACTGTTACAGAGGCCTTACACCATTGAACTGAGCCCAGGAGCAGTTCCATTTTCCCTCAAAACTCCACGACGTATCGCTCTTCCACTCATGCCAAAAGTGAAAAATGAACTACAACGCATGGAGCGGATGGGGGTCATAAGCAGGGTGGAAGAACCCACAGAGTGGTGTGCAGGCATTGTCGTGGTGCCCAAAAAGTCTGGTGATCCACGCATTTGTGTTGACTTAACAAAGCTCAACGAATCAGTGCGAAGGGAGAAATTCATACTTCCTTCAGTTGAACAGACTCTTGGGTTGTTAGCGGGAGCTTGTGTTTTTAGCAAGCTAGATGCAAACATGGGATTCTGGCAAATACCTCTAGCAGAACAGTCCGCCAAGCTGACGACTTTTATCACACCGTTTGGGCGGTATTACTTCAATCGTTTGCCCTTCGGTATCGCATCGGCACCCGAACACTTCCAAAATTGTATGGTAACTGAAGTCACGGAGGGCCAGGATGGTGTGGTCTGTCACATGGATGACGTGCTGGTGTGGGGGCGTTCTCAAGAGGAGCATGATGTGCGGCTTCACGCAATGCTCCAAAAGATGGAAAATGCTGGCGTCACCCTTAACTTAGACAAATGTGCCTTGTCTCAGCGCGTAGTCAAGTTTCTTGGCCACATTATTTCAGACAGAGGAGTGCAACCAGACCCAGCCAAGACCACGGCGGTCCAGGAGATGCCAGAGCCAACAAATGTCAGTGAGCTAAGAAGCTTTCTTGGTATGGTCAATCAGCTTGGAAAATTCATTCCCCATCTGGCGGAAAAAGATAAACCACTCAGAGATCTACTGTCCAAGAAAAATTGTTGGTTCTGGGGGGAAGAACAAGTTAAAGCTTTTAAGAACTTGAAAGGAGACTTGTCGTCTGCTCCAGTGCTGGCTCTGTACGATGCAAACAAGCAACTGAAAGTATCTGCAGACGCATCATCGTATGGACTGGGAGCAGTCCTGCTGCAAAAAGAGGGTGTTGATTGGAGACCTGTTGCCTACGCGTCACGGTCTCTTACTCCTATTGAGCAAAGATACGCACAAGTTGAAAAGGAGGCTCTTGGGCTGACCTGGGCATGTGAGAGATTTCGTGACTTTTTGATTGGCCAACATTTTGAGATGGAAACTGATCACAAACCACTGTTGAGTCTCCTTGGTGGCCAGGATTTGGATGCTCTACCTCCCCGCATCCAGCGGTTCCGTATGAGACTGATGCGCTATTCATACAAGATTTCTCATGTTCCTGGAAAGAGCTTATGGACCGCTGACACTCTGTCACGTGCTCCGCTACCTGCTCATAAAGAAAACATGGATGTGGAGTTCATGGAAAGCACTAACATTTACGTGGACAGCATTGTGGAGCATCTCCCAGCAAGTCAATCTTTCCTGGACAACCTGAGAGAGCACCTTAAGTCGGACAGTGTGTGCTCAAATGTCATGAAAATGTGCCAGGACGGATGGCCTGAGTCAGGTTGTTGCATAGGGACCGAGAAGCTTTACTGGTCTGAGCGAGCTTACCTATCAGTTCATAACGGCCTCCTTCTGAAAGGCACAAGACTAGTCATTCCCTCTGCATTGCGAAATGATGTCCTTGACAGGCTGCACGAAGGGCATCAAGGAGTAGTTAAATGCAGAGCACGTGCACGGCAAAGTGTGTGGTGGCCGGGTCTTAGCCAGCAGTTGAACGAGCTGGTTCTGAAATGCCATGCTTGCATTAAAGAGCGCACTAATCACACTGAACCGTTGATTCCTTCGGATTTTCCTGAGAGGCCCTGGCAAAAGTTAGGGACAGATCTGTTTGTCCTGAAAGGAAAAACTTATCTTTTAGTTGTGGATTATTATTCACGTTATGTGGAGGTGGCAAATCTTTCTCTCACCAGCTCTGGAGATGTCACTACACACCTAAAGTCTATCTTTGCACGCCACGGCATCCCAGAGACATTAGTGAGTGATAATGGGCCACAGTTCGCATCCAGCACTTTCTCAGATTTCGCAGGTGCTTATGGATTCAGACATGTCACCAGTAGCCCAAAGCATCCACGCAGCAACGGAGAAGCTGAGCGGGCTGTACAGACAGTAAAAAACCTTCTCAAAAAAGAGCAAGATCCTTACCTTGCCTTACTGTCATATAGGTCAACTCCACTTCACAATGGGTACAGCCCAGCCCAGTTGCTCATGGGACGCCGTCTTCGTACTACGGTGCCAACCCTCCCAAGACTACTGGACCCTTTGTTACCTGATGGCACCGCCATAAGTGTTCGAGAAAGAGAGAAAAGAAGTGCAGATATGAGATATTTTAACAAACGGCACAGAGTGCATGACCTGAACGAGCTCTCACCTGGCGATCAGGTGTGGGTCACAGATCAAAAGGTGACTGGAACTGTGGTAGAGAAACATCCAACTCCCCGTTCTTACCGGGTGGATGTGCCTCATGGAACTGTTCGTAGGAACCGGCATTTCCTCTTTCCTATGGATGTAAAGGATGGTGGTTGTGACACCCATGTTGGTTCCCAGTTGTCTGAGAACAGTACAGAGACACAAAATGCACTGGCACCCCAAACATATTCTGTCAGTCCAACGGGAGCAGTAACCAGAACCAGATCTGGGAGGCCAGTCGTAAAACCTAAGAGACTGGATTTATAGTCACACTCTACTATAGCCTTAGGGGACTGTTTCACAGTAGCCAAGCAGTTTATCCACCTCTCTGGCTGGGAAAAAAAAAAAAGAAAAGAAAAGAGAAGGGGAAATGTTTCTAATAATGTTGAAAAATAAATATACATGTGTATCGGGATAATGTGTTTCAGGTAATGTGTATCTGTACAACAGATATTGTTTATTGCTCATTGTTGAGTTGTTCTTTAAGTGATGTCTAGTAAGGGAAATAAGTCATTGTTGTTTTGATTGTTGCTTCTGTTAAAAGGGGAGATGTAGGATAATCTAGGTAGTGCAACATAACAATGTGTTACAATGTTCAGGCCCTGAGTACTGTTTCTGCTCAGGAGTGGGCGGTGTGGGGGAGTTGAATAAAGACGAGGCTTCGAAGAGGACACGATGAGTGTGTGTGTTTTACTCACGCAGTAAATAAGAGAATACGACAGATACAACATATGAATAGTCCATTTAATATTTGTAAAGATAGTTTGTAACAAGATTTGAGCCGTTAATGTATGTTTTTTCGCCCTCTTCCCCCCGAAAATATTTTGATAGCTAACGTTAGCCTTTAACCTTGGACTTTTTGTAGATATGTCATAAATGCTGCAGTGATTTTCACTGCCCATTTTGTGCCCCCATATATTTCAAACCCACAAAGTTGTCCAAAGTTCAAAAACATCTCAAGGGACACTTCAACAGAGCAGTGCAACATGAAGGTAACATTTGCAAACATCTTTTTTCTTTTTTTTCTTTCTTTTTGAAACATCATAAGACGTGCTATCGGGCTGTTGCAGGCTATTCCAGGGTACACCATACATCGATGGAGTCGCCCCTGCCGAACCCAGCAACATATCATTTTATGATTATGCAAAGCGACTTATAAATTCGTTTTTTTAATGCAATTGAAGACGAAAAGTAAAGTCACGAACACAGTTTTTTCTTCCTTTTTTCTTTACAGCAAGATGATGTTTAGGTGATCATTAAATAAAGTACAGAATTGTTTATTATTGGTGTTTTGTCTATTCTGATTTGTTTTGCTACGCATTCAAAATATCAAAAAACAGATTTTGTAATGTTAGCATGGTAATGTTAATTAAATATAATTAAAAAAATATATAAAAAAACATTGTAGCAATATAATATCACATACTATTTTTCAGAAGATAGTTAAATCTGTAATTGTATCCCTTCCATCGCAATGAGGTTTTTTTTTGGCACATGCATTAAGCAGGGAACGCAAATATTTATTGGATCATTTATTTGGAGACCGTAATATTGCATCCTATTGTTTTTAATTGCATTTGGATAAGCGTGCGCTGTACTCTGTGTGCGGGTGTTATACGATCTTTCGAACAGCAGGAGGCGCTGTGTTCGAAAAACGAGGGGTCTGAGAATGCGGGACTCTCGGTGGGGGACTGTAGATGCAGGCTCCGAGTCTGCAGCTTGATAATATTGCCGTGTGGTGTCTGTGTGTGTGTGTGTGTGTGTATACGTGCTTACTGCTTGCGTGCTTGCGTGCAGGCAGGCGAGCCTGCGAAATGATTCTGGGTCAGAGAGAGAAGCGGTAGGATGTGTGTTTGGACGAACGACTGAAAACTCTGAAATTATCGTACATTATAGGATTTTTTTCATTATTGATCGTACATCGTACAGAGGTCAAAATTATCGTACAAATACGATAATTATCGTACATCTGGCAACACTGGTTTAAAGTATTTTAATTCTACAATATATGGTTTACTACAATATATGGTTTAAAAACGTCTGAGTGCTGCCCTCTTCAGGTTGAACGGTGGCTACTGCAGTTGAATTTTCCTATTGGATGTTTGCGGTGGTACGTGACGTAGCGGTTGCAGGTGACTTAGGCAGGTTCCATACAGATAGAAATGCTTCTCAGGTGCACGCCCCCCTCCGCTGGGCTCTGCCCACTTTTCCAGCATTTTTAAAATATTGCCAGTGGGTGGAGTCAGGCTCTGACCAGGGGTTTAGTTACCCTTTAAAAATAAAACAAAATAATATGTAATATGTACTGTAGCCACTAGATGTCTGTATAGCCCTTTAAATAAATATATATTCTTTATTTTCCTGTTGAAGAAACATTTCCATTGTCTAAAAATTCTTTATTATATTTGATTGAAAAAAATGAATTTGTATTCTCTATTTTCCTGTTGACGAAACATTTCCATTGTCTAAAAATTGTTTCTTATTATATTTGCTTGAAAAAAATGAATTTGTATTCTCTATTTTCCTGTTGAAGAAACATTTCCATTTTATTTTCTCCTTGTACATGTCAAGTTAAAAATAAAACAAAATAATCTGTAATACCATACTGTAGCCACTAGATGTCTGTATAGTCCTTTACATAAATATTTATTCAGGGCTGTGAAATTCCTAATAAATAGAAGTTGTTGTTTTTTAAAATAATATCTGTCCTTGAAGTAATCCAAAAGTAATCAGTTACATTACTTTCATATTGTGGTACTTGGATTACGTTACTGAATACTTTTTTTATGAAGTAATTTGTAACTGTAATGGAATACATTTTTAAAGTAAACCTCCCAAGCCTGTTTTTGGTTATCCTCTGTATTATCAAAAGTGTCTGGGCTGGAAAGACAGTTATGTACTGTTGTCCAGAGTGGGACCCTAACTCTTTTACAAAGACCTACAGATCTGCCCTGGAAGGGAGTTGGAGAGTGAGATACACATTTCATTGATTTTAACAGATAAGCCTTTCATCTGCTATGTTAATATTTTTGTATTAATGTTTAATTTTGCAATGTTTGTCAAGGTCATAAATGAGTATCTGTCCCTGAAAGTGAGGCAGCACAATTTGACCTCACCGGGCAAAGCATTTCATATGGACACATTTGCCATGACAGACATGTGGAAGGGAAAATATGAAAGGCTCAAGGTGTCCTGCAAATTTTATTTATTTAGCATTTTATTTCTTGTGCTAATGCCCATTTTTTTCTGGGCTTTGTGTACATTAGTTTGTGCTGTTGGTACATACTCAAGGCTTTGGGCAAGGTAAGGTATAGATCATAATGGTGTGGGGGGTTTTTTTCAGTTGGACCCAGAAAACTATGAGGTCATAGTGGACATTGTAAACGAGGGCCACCACTGGTTGCTAGTTGTAAGTATTTGTGGTATAGAACAGTTTCCCTTGAGTTTGGGTATTTTTGCATGTTACTTAGGCTGTATACCCATCCCCCAAAAAAAAAAAACATTCTGCTTGATTCAATTGGAGAGTCAGACATCAAGAAGAAACGGTGTTTGGAGACAAGGTATTTTTAATGCACCAAAATCATATGTAGTGTCATTGTGTAATATGTACTGTATGCTTGAAAGAGAACCTACCATCTTGTTTGTAGAGCCCTGATGATAGCAAAGGGTGTTTCAGTTTCAAACTGGGTGTGTGAAAGCTTGTCTCACCCACTTCAGAGGGATGCTATATCATGTGGTGTGTTCGCTTTGAAGTTATAGCATTGTAGCAAATATTAAATGTTCATTAAAATGGGATGATACTTTAGTTAATTTTTCTTGTTACTTCCTCAGTTTGCAGAACACATTCTGCAAAATACCACAATTTACTTCTCCAATGAGCTACAAAATGTATGACGATTCAGAATGGATATTGCTTTAACTGCTCCGCCAATCTGGTATGGCTTTATAAACTCATGAATGTTATTGACGTGCTTTTTGATGTGCATCACTTTCATTAGTGTTGTACTGTACCTCATAGATGACCTAAGTGACCTGTGCCACTTTTGTGGAGAGGCAGGAACTTTTGATGACTCTGAAGGAGAGGCAGAAACATTTCATGACTCTGCAGATGTTCTTTGGGTAACTATGGCTGAGCATTTTTGGTTGGTGTAGTAGCACAAAGTAATAGCCTAATGAATGGACCATTGCTTTAAAACCCTTTTTTAATTGTTACTTCTATTTATTTTGTATAGATTGCCTGTGATGAATGTGGGCGATGGTTCCACGTAAAGTGTGTGGGCAATCCATCCACGGAAGATGAATATAAATGTGTTTCTTGCAATAAATAACTAAATTATGAAGCCATTGTTTTTGGAGTTTGTTTATTCTCTTAATTTTTACTTTGGTTAAACCTATTTGAAAATCAGTCTTTCAAAACAAGCATTATTTTTTATAAAATGTGACATTAAAAGCACCTGTGAAGTGATTGTGGTTCAAATAGTCCTGCATGCGCTAGAAGCTTATCTGTACTAACCAAGGCCTTAATAAACATTATATTGAAATAATGTATATACATTTTAAATTAGAAAAGAAATAAGCTGGATTGAATTGACAGATGGGAAAAACTCACTTTCAAGTTTCGGAAAAAATACAATACTTTTTTTAACCTTTTGGCTTCCCGTAATCCAGTTGTGCTTTGCTCGTATTCAGTTCTGATGGTAGGCAACTACGCATGACTTGTAGTATTGCGTAAAGGGAGCAGGAATTCCGGAAGGGAACAGAATCGTTTTCAGAAACAGAAAGAATGCGTTTTCAACTACCTTTAGAAGTGGTCGAAACGAAAGTGATCAACTAAACCTGCATCCTCGCCCGCTGTATGATCTGGGAAATCAGTGAGATTATTGATTTAAAAATCTGATTATAAAGATTGTGTAGGATGAGCACATCAGCAGACTGTTCTTGCTTTACAATCAGTTTAGATGTGAATGAAAACAAAGCTCTGAGGAATAGAAGTACATTTACACCATATTTATATTAATATTGTAATAATTTAAAAACTTTATCAAAATATAGTAAATATCAAACTAATGCATCCAAATACCTCACTAACTATATTTATCTCTTGGAGCTGCTGCAATTTTGGTTATTTTTATATGACATTACAACAGTCAACTAGTAATGTTACCAGTTGGTTTTATTATTCAGGATCTCGTTTTAGGATAATTCTAATATGACATCAATAAAGCATCCTTTTTAACCCCGTTGCATTTTATTTTTTCCACTTAATTTGTGAAAATGCTAATTTCATTGGGTGAACAATTAGTTTAATGTCTCTCACAGCCTTATTTTCATTGGTGTCTGATTCAATATGGCATATGAAGTCTTTCCTAAATTTCGATATGACAATAACAGATTGGTCCTGTAATTCTAGCTTTCCTACTGTCGAGGTTTAAGATCAAAATATCAAACAAAATATTTTTTGTTATTCTTTTGTTATTTCCTCTCTTATGTTAGTGCTGCCAACATTTATACAAGCAAATTTGTTGCCTTTTTGTTGTTTTATCATTCCATGTTGTTTTGATGATTTACAGCCATGCACATTCACTTCCTTAACAACAGCTGAGTTTAAGTTAAGTCTCAGTTCAGCTTAGTTTAGGTTTGCTTGTGTCATGGATTAGAAGACAGAAATAGACTAGAGTGAAATATTACTATGTATATGTGCATCTGATGATGGATCTATTGTTTATGAGACTCACATGTTACTGTAAACATTAAACTACTGTACTGTACTCTCAAATGTCATGTTGAATCTTATGTCTAATTTCACAATGAATTCACGTTCAGGACAGGTTCTATTTGCACATTTTTATGATTCTAAATACGTAAGAATGGTTTTACAAATCTCTTTATGTAAGATTTACAAGCAACAAAAAAACATTGCTTTCACAATTTACAATGTAATTCATCACAAATGTTCAACTTTATGACATTGGACTCCATCTTTCAAAACAGCAATCTCATCAAAAAACCTCTCTTGCTGGAAAAAGCAGATGATGGCACCTTCTGCCCTCTCAAGGTCACCTGTTGTCAGTGACTGTCCACAAAGTCCCAATTTTTGCCTTTGCATCTCGACATAAAGATAGTCGTTTCTTCGGCCTCTATTATCATGGGCAATACTTTCAGACGCTTCAAGAACCTTTCTCCTCTGGGACAAGGTTAGAAGCACGTCTCTGAGTCTGAGCATCCATGCCACAGATGTTCTCAGCTTCTTAAAATCTGAAAAGTAGCTTAAAAACACTTTTGTTGCATTCAGTGGACTGTGGGAGACAAAGGCATTCACCAGTGGGGTTTTCTTCACCTCAGGATCGTCCACAGGGATCAAAGGTTGTTCCATGATGGTCTTAGGCCATTCCACTTCCCCCCTCAAGAGAAATTCTGGTCCCTTCAGCCACATCCACATCCACATCTTCACCACCACACACATTTTCAAACACAGACAATCTAGCTGTAGCAACAGCCAACTTGGCCTCAACCTCTAGCTGTTCCCTTTTCCTTTTCAGATTTGCTTTTCAGGGCTTCTTCTTCAGCGTCAATATCATGCATTTTTCTCAAAGCAGCTGCAGATTGTAAAAGTGCAGCCCTTTCAGCCTTTGCCTCTAAAGATGCAGAAATACTAGAAGCCTTTGAATGGACAGAAGAGTGATCTGTAGGTTTTAACCCTTTACTTGAAACATTAGATATACTATCTTCAGGCCTTATGTCAGAATTTATGATTATCGACATTATCGAGATTATCATCGTTATTGGCCAACCATTTCTTCACATCATTCTCAAATTTATTAATTTCCTCTATTTTCTGTGCGAGCCAGTGTTGTTTCTTGTCATGTTCAGAGTCTGGCATAGGCATTTCCAGCAAAGTAGTTTGAGTTTCTACAGACTCATTACACAACGTGATATATTTGCTTAGACATTCCTTCACATCAAACACAGTTTGAGATGTCCTTTTCCCTGCAAGAACCTCATTAATCCTTTGCTTAATTTTATTAGCTTGCATAAATTGGGATTTCCGATTTTTTTGCAGATTTTCAAACAGCATTGTAAATCCCTTAACCGTTAATTTTCTTGTGCGTTTCCCCGGGTCATCTACAGCAGCAATAGACTTATCTGAAATATAATTTTCGTCTGTAGCCACAGAAGCAATTTTGGTTTTATCGAGCAAGGTTTCTTCCTCTGCACTTTATGCATTAAGCGCGTCAATTTCAAAGCACTTGATGAAAACACCACTAACTTTACTTATGCAGAGGCAACCAACAGCACGCACAACACAATCAATTTCAATTTTACAAAGCAACAACACTGAAACACACAACCTTCTGCAGAAATATATGAAAGTGTATCCATCAGCTTTCTGTGATTGTGGTCTGCATGAGGTCTTACAGGTGTTTCAGACTTCCAGGCTCCGCGACAGGTAAGCAATCCAATGAGATGGGCAATCATTTCAATATCCAAACGATCAGGACACTCCTGTCAAGTTCAGAAGCGTATCCAAACGAAAAGGAATCGGTTCTTACTTTGTAGAGGCTATCCTATAAGCCTCGACATAAATGGCATGGTGTTCTCAACGCGTAGCAAAAAAGATCCTTATTCCAAACATTAGCTCTCTTTGGGTGTTGTTCCCATTTATTATAAAGGTAAAAAAGGGATAATTCACATAAAATGGTACTTCACCCAGTGCTAAGTAATAAAGTGCTGTTGGTAAAGTGGGTGCTCACAGCTACGGTAAGAACCGTGTGTTCTCAAATGTTGAAATTAATATTAAATAAGATTAATAAATGCTGAAGAAGTATTGTTCATTCTTAGTTCATGTTAACTAAGGTAGTTAACTAATGTTAACCAATGAACTGTATTGTAAAGTGTTACCAAAAAAAAAAAAATTATATAATACTGTGCTTCTTCTATCTGAAATTTACCTCAGTTAAGGCCTCTTTCAACTTGAACGTTCCTTCGGGCCGCCGTCATGGATCAAAGTTTAAATCAACAGATGCCGCAAAAATCTATTCCACTCTCTGTGCACTGGTAGAAGACTGTTTTTTCCTTACAGCTCCTGTTGAGAAAAAAAATATATGGAAAAAACATCAACCTCCAACTAATCTCCTGAGTCCTGATTGATATGTAGATCAGTTAAGGGATAAACTGGTATATCAATTATTTAAATATTAATTTAAATTGATCAGAATCAGATATCACATGATCCTTCAGCAATCATTCTAATATGCTGATCTAACATTTCTTATTATTATTATCAATGTTGAAAACGGTTGTGCTCAACATTTTTGTGGAAATGGTGACAATTTTTTCATGATTCTTTGATAAATAGAAAGTTCAATGAACAGCATTTATTTGCATTTATTAAATTAAGATTATTAAAGCATTTACTAAAAAGAAATCTTTTGTAAAATTATAAATGTCATTGACTGTCAATTGTGATCGATTTAAGACATCCTTGATGAATAAAAATATTAATTTCTCTCTTTTTTAACCTTACCACAAATGTTTGAATATGAGAAAAAAAAAAATGAGCAAGCAGCACAACTGTTTCTTGAGCATCAAATCATCATATGATTTCTGAAGTATCATGTGACATTGACTGCAGTAATGATGCTGGAAATTATAGCTTTGATCACAGGAATAAATTAAATTTGACTAT
Organism: Gila robusta; assembly: GCA_030770095.1. Taxonomy (NCBI): domain Eukaryota; kingdom Metazoa; phylum Chordata; class Actinopteri; order Cypriniformes; family Leuciscidae; genus Gila; species Gila robusta. The sequence goes on from JAVALU010000219.1 coordinate 16,343, forward strand.
AGAATGTAATAATATTTCACAATATTAAACAAGTGTAGCGTCAGTTCTGGCAGGTCACGTTAGTCAAGCTCGCATCAGCTGATCCACGTCTACCTATAGGAATACGACGCCTATCACTGTATTCACATATAAGCTCCTTCAGTGTTATCAACAGCTATCGTGTTTCTCAGGAGCTAATTATTACCCTCCTCCATCCCCAGCTCCACCTCTCTCAGTCAGTATGGCATTCTGATTTCCCTCTGAATCAGAATAAATTCTCGAATTATGTTGTACTTTAAAATCTTGAATTAATGATATCTGCAAATCATTCATGTTGGGTCTGTTCTGTTTACCCAAAAAAGGGGTTATTGCTGCTCTTATCCATGTTAGGCTGCATGGATCATAAGTTAGCATTAGTTGACAAACTAAAAATGAACTGCACTTCTACAGTGTCATGTCTGCTGGCAGATAAATAATAACGCAACAATCGTCTGCTGTGCAACTCATATTCTTTAACTGAACTGGAACTGAGCTCAATTCTCAATACATCACTATATAGGTCACCACAAGGTGGCAGGCTTATCACAATAACGATGATACCCAATAGTACACATTACATACATCATATATTAATCTTTGTTAATGTCAATGTTTACTAATGCATTATTAATATAAAACGTTGTATTTGTTAACATTAGTTAATGCACTGTGAAGTAACATGACCAAACAATAAACAACTTTATATTAACTAACATTAACAAATACAGTAACAAATGTATTGTTCATGCTTAGTTCAGGGTAATTAATATTAATTAATGGAACAAATGAAACCTTATTGTAAAGTGATAGTCTGCGGGAGGCATTAGCTAGCTTAAGCTAACGCTAGCCTATCACTAACATTTGCAGTTAAAACTTTTAAAAAAGTAAAAATTTATTAAAGCAGTTTAAATTCGTCAATTACATATATTTACAATCCTCTGGAGCGTCTTTGTGACAGCATGCCCTCTGATAACATCCCAGCAAACATGCCAGCGCGGGTCCACTGTGGGTTTTCTGTGGGACAGTGTGTGCACTTTGGGGGTTTGCCCACAGAAAACCCACACAGGCCCCCAGTTATCTCATGCGGGGCCCATAGCGGTTTTTCACTCTGGGGCCACCATGAGGGTTTACTGTGGGCAACCCACCATAACTGTACATTGTTTTAAGTCACTGTTTAACAGTCATTGTTTTAAGATTAGAAGCTCAGGGTTAAACAAACTATTTTAACAATCCCGTAACATGTCATAAATGTTATTTCATTCAACAGTCCATCCCATACTTAAAACTGCACATAATGGATTATGAGCATGCGCATTGAAAGAACAGATGTGTGACTTATAAGGAATTATAAAAAATAATATGTAACTATATCTTATAATGCAGTAGGTCTTAATGAGTCTTTATAAATATATTTATAGAATAGTAATATTGCTCATAAATAAGTATAAATGGAGCTATAATTCATGCTGGGATAGGAGTTTGCTAAAATTACGATTCAATACCGATCTAAGGAGCAATAAAAACTCCAAAACTTAAGTTTAAAATGTAAGCTAACGAGTACACAATATAATCAATAAGAAATTAATTAATTAATAAATAGGGGTGTAACGATACCCTAATGTCACGATTCGATACATCACAATACTGAACTCACGATACAATATTATTGCGATACTTCAAGACATATGATAAAAGGTTAACAAAAAAATGTTCTGTTGATTAAATGCTAAATTTAATATTACATTGTGGGTGTAAATGAATAGGCTTGGACAGTGGTGACACCAGAATAAAAATATTCATGATTCTGAAGCTGAAAATACAGAATTATTTTAGATGAATAGCCTATGCTTGCACTCTGTCACTGGCTAGATATATTTAAAATAACGTAGGCCACTTTTTACTGGTAATATAGGATATTTGGCATTATCAGGACCCACAAATATTCCCCCATTGCATTATTATACATTAGGCCTATATTCAACATTATATATTGCATGTAGTTTAATGTAGTAGTAGCCTACTGACTCGGAAAACTTGAATTTTTTTCTCACATGGTAATTTTTATTTTGGGTGAACTATCCACGATACATATTGTCACTATCCACGAAACATATCGTTGCATTTTTGTATTGCAATATATTGTGACACGATAGTTTGACTTACCTTGGTGAAGTGTTTGAGGTAGGATACCGAGTACCGACTGTGGCGGCCTCCTCTTCTAAACTCCAGAAGAGTTTACACGGCTATGGCCTGTTTTGCACTGAAACTGGGCCCGGGCTGGATCCGTTTTAGAGCAGTGAAACGGAGGTGACTGTTAACGCGGATTTGCCGGTTTGAAGACGGATCCGGCTTGTCTCCTGCTGTCTGGGAAGCAACAACAACAACAAAAAAAAAACATTGCTTCCATAATTTACAATGTAAGTCAATACAAATGATCAACTTTATGACATTGTACAGTACACTTCATCAAAAATAACAGAAATTATTGCTGTCCCTGCTTTACGGATAAAATAAATCTGCTTAATATTGACGATCTATCTGCTCGCTCGTGACAGAAAGATCTACATGTCAGGTCCTTATATTTGCTGTTGCTGTGTGACACAATATATTATAAGAACTGTTCAAAATAGCCTGTATGGGCAGATCGTTCACATGATTGTTAAAAAGTTTTGTAGGTTTTGCACGTTCTCATATTTTTTATCTTTTTGGCTAATTACCCCCATGTTGGGCTGCGTGTCTATTTTCCATGAATGCATAAACTCAGAATGGCTAATGTTGGTGTGATTGCTAGTGTTACATAAGATTAGAAAATTAATATTTTTTGTCACCTGATTTAATGTGGTTCGGGTCGCGGTCTTTATGTCAAACGGGTCGGGCACGGAATTAAATTATGATATATATATATATATATATATATATATATATATTATTTTTTACTTTTATATATCACTGCTATATTCTGTTTAGTGTCTACTGCGAGTGCGGGTTTAACAAACAGAACCCGTGCGCGTGCATGACTCTGAGTGCATAACGTAACGTAACGTCTGAGTGCGCGCGTAACGTGACGCCATCATTGTTTTGCGCGTAACAAGTGAAAGTAAATGATCAGAGTTGATGTTTCGCCATTTAAACCGCCAGAATCGATTCTATACTGAGTATCAAATCCAAAGCGTTTAATGGAAACCTTCATAAATCTAAGACACGAATTTACGTGAATCTACTTAAGATTTTGTGAATCTGAATGTGATAAACGTTGATCAATGTTCAGGTCTCGAGACGTTTTACAGGTGACTTCCGCATTTAGGCAAATATTCAGTGTTGGGAGTAACGCGTTACAAAAGTAGCCTAATGCATTACAGTAACATATTACTTTTTGCTGTAACGCAGTAGTGCAAGGCATTACTAATCAATTTTCAGTAATATTTTACTCGGTACATGTTCAGTAAGGCTTGCGTTACAACAGACTTTTAGTTTTAATTGTAAAACAAACAAAAAAAAAAAACAGCAAGACCGCGAGACATTAACGAATGAAAAATGCAAGTAGGCTAAATTACCTGTTCGTGGTCAGTCAATAGCCGCGTGTGGTGTCCAAGTCTGTAAATAAAGACTAAATGGCAGCGTCTGATATATTTGTATAGCGATTTATTTTTTACAGGAGTGCCGTGAGGTAGGTTATGATTTCGGCCTCTGTGCTCGCGCTGGCCAGTGGAAAAGCGGCTAATGGTGAAGATGGCATGAAGACTATACATTCGCGAGATGGACGTATGCGCATTAGGCTATTCGTTCTTTTCTTTCTAAACAGTTAGGCTATGTTTATGTGGTATTTTTCATGTTTTCATCACGCAATCATGTTTTTGATGCGGTGGTGACGCGTTCATGTAAGGGCGGCGGCGCTGCCGATAAAGCACCTAAAAGCTGTCACAAAGAACCGGCAAAAGCAATGATTATGAATATGTCAAATATAGCAAGGAGACATTTTAATTGTTTATTAATAAAGTCAAGATGAAGTTGACGATGCTGACTCGCGATCTTCGCAGTAGGCTAGTGAATGCACCAGAGAGAAATGCACATTTCATTTCATAAGCAGAGAGCAGTCTGTTTTCTTTCGTTTTGAATTGTTCTGTTTACAAGTAGACATTTCAATATAGATATATTTTTCAGGTCCGTGAATAGGCTACCTTATACGCTGAGTTTCGGTTCATTTATGAGTCGCGCTCCAGTTCACGCGCCGGCACCTCCGTGTCATGATTATAATTGTCTGCTATATTTAGCCTACTTCTTATTTATTAAATCCAGGCAATTGGTTGATGAAACATTGATTAAAATTAAGATACAATTAATACAAAACGAAATTCACTTTAAAGAAAGGCTTTCTGTGTAAGGTCTCTGTGAAAGTTTTAAAGCAGTCTTTTAGTGCTGCTTCAGAGCGGTTGCGTCCATAACGGAGAACTGTCACGTCTGTAACATTGTTTTTTCCTCATAAATGCGAACACGAAAAATAAAATAAAATGAATATTTTATGTTCTGTGGAGAGCCAACCCCTTCTTCATCCAATTTGCGCAGTGTAATTCACAGAATTGCAACAAAAAAAATCGTTGCCTCCTAAAAGTTAAAGATTTTTTTTGTCACGCATGACTGTCTATTTCCCTAATATTAAATATAAAACGCATGTGTAGACTGATATTTTTCTAATGTCTGGACTCCTTTCAGGGAGGAGCCTATGGATAAACAGACGTTTCAATAGTTTGGTATTAATGCATTTTCTGAGAATTTATATTTCAAGTTTTGACTGCAAATGTCATGTCCATAACGCTGGAATTCCCAAATTTTAAATAATTTATCCTCAACTAGTTTTGTGGTGTAGGTCTACGTATTTTATAATGTTAAGTTAACTTCAAATAATACTAATAGTAATTTAAAGATGTGGTAGCATTGGATCTGGACGGTATGGATAACGCTGGGAGTTGGAAGGGGTGTGTCGCGATTCTGCAGGTTCGTGGATCTGAGTGTCGCGATTTCGGTTTCATATCGCATATCGTTACAGCCCTAGTCATTTTAGAATGTTAAGTTCTACTTCTGTATAGTTATTTTGGTGAAAGTAACTCAAAAGTAATACAGGAGTAATGTAACGCATTACAATTCTGAGACAGTAATATTGTAAGGTAATGAATTACTTTTAAATAACAGTAACAAGTAATATATAATGTATTACAGTTTGGAAGTAACTTGCACAACACTGCAAATATTCTATTTATTTATTTTATATGTGTTTGATATTTTTAATTTTAGAGCAAAACATGCTTTCATTGTTTCGTGTTGTCTGATTTATTTAGCATTTGTGTTCATTTAAGACTAACATTGTGTATTTGAGTGAACGCCGCGTCTCATGATCCTGTTTCTCTGAATCTCAGGATCGTTCAGCTGAATTAACTATTGTGATTGTTTGTCATTTCCATTCAGAGTCAGTGGTGAAGATCAGATTCTGTTTCAACTGTTCAGCTTCATCATGGATGACACACAAACATCCAGAGATGAAGATTTTTATCCAGGATTCAGGTATTTTGAAGAAACTACAGATTAAATAATCTTTAAATTATAGGCAAGAAGATGTTTTTATTAAGTTGAAAACTTTAATTTTATTGAAAACAATTAGAACAGGCAATCTTTAAATTAAAATGCCTTTTAAAAACTTATATTCAAATATTATCACCAATAATTTTTTTTAATGTTATAGTTCAGTTCATCAGAAGAGATCAGAACCAGAGCCCAGCTGTGTGTCTATGAGGAGTGACACGTCTATGGGTAATCCAGTACATCCAGTGTCACAAACAAAAAATACACTTCAAAATAATGGCTCCAACATACCGGCCCCTGAACTGTTAATGACATAAGGCATAAACAATTCAAAATCATATATTTACATAAGGAGCCATCAAACAAACCATTATTATACATAGGTAAACCATGCATTTGAACATCCCTTTATCACATTTCTAATAAAAGACAAAGTTTTGTTACTGGTCTTACTACTGTGTTTGTTTTGGTTTGAACTCGTACAGATCTAACTAAACCTCTTTTATCTGGGAAAGTCTCTAGTACTCTTCCAAGAGTCCAAGAATTGCGTGGAGCTGTAGAATCTGCAATGAGTACAATATCACCCAGCGTAAGATTACGGCTCTCTTTTGTCCATTTTTGCCTTTCCTGTAGCAAAGGCAAGTACTCTTTTATCCATCTTTTCCAAAAAAGATCTGAAAGGTATTGTACTTGTTTCCATCTTCTTTTTACATACTGATCTGATTTCTCAAAAAGACCAGGAGGATAGGTTGGGTTTCTCTTCATTGTAAGCAGATGATTGGGGGTAAGTGCTTCAAGATCATTTGGATCTTCGGATACTTTAGTGATGGGTCGATTATTGAGAATTGCCTCAGCTTCACACAGAACAGTGTGTAATCCTTCATCATCCAGCGTTTGTTGATTCAAAACGGAGGACAACACCTTTCTTATCATTCTGATGATGCGTTCCCATGCACCACCATGATGTGAGGCTGTGGGTGCATTAAAACTCCATTTAATTCCTTTGTGTGCTAAAACCTTTGTGATTTTATTTTGATTAAACTCTGCCAGTGCCCTTTTCAATTCCTTTTCTGAGCTAGTAAAATTTGTTCCATTGTCAGACCTCATTTGACATACTTGTCCTCTTCTGCATATGAATCGTCGCAATGCATTTATGCAAGAATCAGTGTCCAATGAGTATGCCACCTCCAAATGGACTGCCCTACTGGCCATGCATGTAAAAATTACGCCATAGCGTTTCACAGAAGTTCGACCTCTTTTTACATCAATTGGACCAAAGTAATCCACTCCTACATTTGAAAATGGAGGTAGATCTGCAGTTATTCTTTCTTCAGGTAAGTCTGACATTTTTTGCTCACCTAGTTTTCCTATGTTTCGTTTGCAGAAAGTACAGCTTGAAAGAATTTTTCTGGCTGTTGCATTGGCTTGAGTAATCCAGTATTTTTCTCTTAATATAGACAGCATATGATTTCTTCCACTATGGCCACTCTGTACATGAATATGCCTAAGAATCAGCTTGTCTTTAGATAAAATAACTGGATGTTTCTTTTCTTCAGGCATAGCAGCTTTGCATAACCTGCCACCGATTCTCAGCAATCTATCTTCTAAAATGGGGCTTAACTTGTGAATAGAACTGTCTTTTCTGATTTCAGATCTTCCAGATTTCAGTGATGAAATTTCTACGCTGAATCTTTCCCATTGACAGAACTGGATAATAGCCCTTTCCGCCTCCGCAAGGTCGTCTGGAGACAAGCACTTTCCTCCAAATGAAGCTTTGGTTTGTTGCAACCTCTTTTCCAACACATTGGAATCATTTAAAGTTGTCATCAATTGTTTTCTTTGCCAACTTACTTCAAGTAGAACTTTCTTTACTTTCAGCATCCATGCAACTGCAGTCTTGAGTCTTTTCCAATCAGAAAAGTAATTGATCAGCCTATGGGTTGCATTATTGGTGTCTTCAATGTTTACAACATTTGTTGAGAGCTCTTTCTTTAGTTCTGGATCATCATCCACAATGTTTGACTCAATGTTGTCATTTGACCATTTTGAAACTGGTTCTCTTAGAAACTTAGGTCCATTTAACCATCTTTTATTGGTTGTTAGCTGTTGTACAGTCATTCGGAAGACAGCAACATCCTGTGTAACATCTCCACCTGGCCACCATAGGAACCGAAGAAAGTCCTTGCCTTCTTCTGCCACTTTGACCTGGTAAAACATTGCTCTAATATCAGTCATGAAAGCAACAAGTTCTTGTCTGAACCTCAGAAGAACTCCAATTAAAGAGCTTGTGAGGTTTGGGCCTTGCAGTAGTTGATCATTTAAAGATGTGCCTTGGTATTTTGCTCCACAGTCAAATACCACACGTAACTTGCCTTTACGAGGGTGGTACACACCATGATGTGGAATGTACCAAACTTTACCGTCAGAGCGATCCAATTGATGCTCTGGCACTTTCTCAGCATAGCCTTGGGTAACCATATCGTTGACAAAGTCTGTATATTCTTGTTGAAATTTAACATTACTTTCAAACTTTCTTTTTATCCCCACAAGACGCTGTTTGGCAATGTTAAGATTGTTAGACATAACAACATCTTTGTTTTTGAAAGGCAGTTTCAAACTATAATGTCCATCCTTGAAGCTCACAGATTTCTCCATGATTTCCATAAACTTTACCTCCTCTCTGGACATTTCTTCTTTGTCCTCTGACATTTTTTCATTGAAATCATGCTGGTATTGCTTTTCCAATAGCAACTCCAAGGTTTCAACAGAGATCCTATTTACTCTAGCAGAGTGTTGTTCATTTTGATAACTGCCTAGAGAACCATTGACAACCCACCCCAATAGGGTTCGTATGGCATAGGGACCATCTCCCTGACTATTCACTACTTCCCATGGTTCAAGTAATTTGGAGGCGTTGGTACCTATCAACAACTCCACTTCAGCCTGAATGTGCGGAATTTGAATATCATCAAGATATGGCCATTTAGTTAGGTCTTCCTGATTGACCATGTTAGCTTGGTTTACGGGCATTTGTTTCTGTGTGTACACTGTAAATAAAAATGATTACCATCAAGACTTGAAATCTCCAAGTTGCTTACCACATAGCTTGAGACTGTTGTTTTGGGACTCATGGTAAGCAAACAAATATTTGTCTTTCGTCCATTCAGGTGCAGCTTCCTCATTAAGCTTTCTGAACAAAAGGTAGAGGTACTGCCTGTCTCCAGAAATGCATAAGTTTGAACAATTTTGTTGCCCCTTGCAGACTTTACTTGGACTGGAAGGATAGGTAAGATACCACTGCTACTCCCGGCCCCAATATGACCACACGTTTGGGCAGATACAAGTGTATTGTTGATAGTTGGTTCTACATTCTGTTCATGGTTTGTGTTGACAGCTTTATCAACTTTAAACTCCTTCAAATGAATGTGAAGAACACTGGGATGTTTCTGGTTGCACACTTTGCAAGTTAAGCGCCTTTTACATTCTTTGCTCATGTGTCCAACATGCAAGCAACCAAAACAGACAGCTTTTTCCTTTATAAAGTTTACCTTTTCCCTATGTTTCTTCTTCTCAAACTCTTTACATTGCTCCAAAGAATGACCTTGTGAACAAAACAAACAAGTGGAGTTACTCTTGAATTGCCTGCTTGGATGTTCAGCATTTACCCTTTGGATTTCACCAACAATGGGTTTGTTAACATTGGTAACATTGGTAGCAAAACTATCCCCTTTTAACTTTGGCTTTGACTGGAATGGTGACTTCCATTTGTAGACATCCTTCGGTTTACCAGTTGTTCTCATCTCTACATGTTGAATAGACCCAAATATTGGATCAGAAATGATTTTAACTTGGTATTCAATGAAGTTGACAACATCACTAAATTGGGCTCTTCTTTTCTGTCTTTCCATGATATCACATGCAGCTGTTCTCCATTTTTCTCTGAGTTTAAATGGAAGCTTTAGAATTACTGCTCTCATGTTGGTTGGCATGTCCAGTTCTTGCATGTACTGTAGATCTGCCATAGCATTGCAACACCCACGTAAAAAGAGTGCATAATCTTGAAGAGCTGTTGTATCTTCATACCTGATCATGGGCCATCCAAGCACCTTCTCCATATATGCAGCAGAAACAAAATAATCCTCTCCAAACTGCCGTTTAAGCATAGTTTTAGCTGTATCATAACCTCTTTCCGGTGCCATATTCATACAGCTTCGAACAATTTCTCTTGGGCGCCCTCTTGTGTATCTTTCAAGGAAATACAAGCAATCACCTTTGTTATTCGTTTTGTCCTCCACACAGTGTTTAAAAGCTTTAGTGAACAAACTGAATTGCAATGGATCCCCTTCAAACACTGGAATATCACGTGGTGGTAAATGTTGAGACTTTTGCTGGTTTATTAACAACTCCGTTATTTCTTGATGTTTTTGAAGCATACTCTGTGTGAAACCAGACCTTCTATCATCTACTGAAGTGGCTATTCTGGGTCTTGAAGATGCAGGTTGCTGTAAATGAGATGATGTTGGTGGTTGTGAGGTAGCACCTGTGCTGCTTTGCAATATAGTCCTTGACTGTCTCTCAACTTCTGGATGAAGAGATGCAGTTGCTTGTTTTGCCTGTTTGTTGACATAGGATTCCATCCCATCTGATGCAATGCTGTTTGCTCGTTGTTCATAAGTCCTGAGCACAGATATCTTTGCATTGGATGCGGCGATTTTTGCATCAATATCTGTTCGTTCCTTACGCTTCTGTAACATTTCCAACTGTTGCTCAATATCATGCTTAGCTTTTAAAGACTCTGCTTGAGCGACAAGAGCGGCTTTTTCTGCTTCAAGTTGAATGCATACCAGTTGCACAGAGGCATTAGATTTGCTGGAGCGCGAACTGTGGCGGTTGCTCTTGTGAGAAGTGCGACCACTAACCCGTGTTTCAACATTTGAAATGCTATCCTTGGGTTCAATTTCGCTTGCAGCATGATCACATTCCTCCTGTAGCTTCTCCAACCATTTATATACCACAGCGCTGAATTCCACAACCCATATCATTTTTGCTTTGAACCATGTTTCATGCCGGTCTTTCTCTTCATCAGGCAATAAAGCAATCAAAGACTCGTGCGCTTCCTTTGCTTCTTTGCATTGCGTTTCAAACTTTTCAAACATACCTTTGACCTCATTTTCATATTCTCTATTGCCCATTAACTCTTGTATTGTCTTTTTTAGTTGGGATGCTTTGTCAAATTTTGACTTTCTTTGTTTCTGTAAAATATCGAGTTTTGCCATTAACCCTTTTGCAGTAAGCTTAACCTCTCGTTTTCGTACAGACAATTCAACATTTTCATCCTCTGCTTTCTGAGTCGGAGCCGCATTTTGCTCGATTTCAGAAGCACGAAACTCACTTTCATCATCCGCCATTTTTAAACCTTTACTAACTGCATATTTTACATCATAAACATCAGCTTAAAGTGTAAACATTAACAAACACAATTAAGCATTTCACAAACAGTTTAGTACTTCGTTTCACAAACCCCTCTTTTTTTTTCTTTTTTTTACCACCAATGCGCATTGGATTTGTCTTTGTTTGTTTGTGTGCACACTGTTTTATATATGGCCATTCGACTCAAGTTCAAGTGAAAGCGCTTTCATACCTCAGTTCCACAAACGCTGAAGACTTTGTTGTTCGTGTGCTGTATTCTCTTCGTGCGGGTTTGTAGTCCTTCGAAATCCGCGGCGATCAATCCCAAGCAATAATCCACAAAAAATCCATCAAACAAAACTGTCATGAATGAGCATCATCCGACTTCAGATCAGCTGACTTTTCCTGTAGTCGTCCAATTCGATCTGTTCCAGTCGATGTCGATATATCCTCATTCAGGCTCCTTTGGTCAAACTTTTTGACTTATTGTAGTGACGCAGATGGTTTCATTTGTCTGTTTCTGACGCGTGCTTAGGTCTTGAATCAAATAAATAAATGTCCATACCTTCAGAATCAATTTCAGATAAGCCAAATCATTTTATTGCCCATTTGGCATTGCAAATAACAAAATAAATGAAAATAAAATATTAAACCAAAATTTCTGATTCAAACATACTGTTAGGCATGAGCACAATCCAACTCTCCACATAGCACAGCACGGTCAAAAAGTTTGTTGACCTTCCATCAGCGCACCTGTTACTCATTATCACCACACTTAAATATACTCAAAATACTAATACGCCCTCTAGTGTCACAAACAAAAAATACATTTCAAAATAATGGCTCCAACAATGAGATTCTACGGGATCAGAGCAAAGAGACATCAGTGGACGTGCTGCTGACGAACCTCATTACGGGCAATCTGCTTCCCTCTGCTCTCATCTGGATCACCTCCAGACCAGCAGCAGCCGATCTCGTCCCGTCTGAGTGTGTCCATCGAGTGACAGAGGTACGAGGCTTCAATGATCCACAGAAGGAGGAATACTTCAGGAAGAGAATCAGTGATCAGAGTCTGGCCAATGCAATCATCACACACCTGAAGTCATCAAGGAGCCTCTACATCATGTGCCACATCCCAGTGTTCTGCTGGATCTCAGCCACTGTTCTGGAGAAGATGCTGAGCGAAGCAGAGACTGGAGAGATTCCCAAGACTCTCACTCAAATGTACACACACTTCCTGATCCTTCAGACCAACATCAAAGATGAGAAGGACTATGAGAAGAACGAGACAGATGAAGACATGATCCTCAAACTGGGGAAACTGGCTTTTCAGCAGCTTGTGAAAGGCAATGTGATCTTCTATGAGGAAGACCTGAGAGAGTGTGGCGTTGATGTGACAGAAGCATCAGTGTACTCAGGATTGTGCACTCAGATCTTCAGAGAGGAGTCTGGCTGGTATCAGGGGAAAGTCTTCTGCTTTGTTCATCTGAGTGTTCAGGAACATCTAGCGGCTCTATATGTGCATCTCTACTGTATAAACAACAACAGAAATGTATTTGACCAAATCACCAAACCGAGTTCGTGGTCCAAAGTTAAAGATTGGTTTCGACAAAATTCATCATAACATGTTTCATTATCTGAGCTGCATCAGAGAGCTGTGGATGAGGCTCTACAGAGTAAAAATGGATATTTGGATCTTTTCCTGCGGTTTCTTCTGGGTCTGTCAGTGAAGTCTCATCAGATTCTCCTACAAAGACTAATGAAACAGACAAGAAGCAGATCTGACAGCAAAGAGGAAACAGTTGAATACATCAAGGAGAAGATCAGGACCATTGACTCTCCAGAGAAATCCATCAATCTGTTCCACTGTCTGAATGAACTGGGTGATCGTTCACTAGTGGAGGAAATACAACAGTATCTGAAATCTGGAAGAATAAAGGAAGTCAAACTCTCTTCATCTCAGTGGTCAGCTGTAGTCTTTGTGTTGTTGACATCAGAGGAGAAGCTGGACAAGTTTGATATTAATAATTTTGTTATTTTACTATTAGATGGACAATTAAACATTAACTTGATGTTTAGCTTAAAGTTTACTAAAACTTCACATTTTAATTTTACTGTTTGATGGACAATTAAGAATCAAATCACTGAGTATGTGAAATTAGTGATGGTTCTCTAGTAAAGTGCAGATTTAATGTGTAGCAACGACTACTATGTGTACATAACAAGAATAGCAATGTACAAAGAGACATTTAAGATTATTTACAAGTCATTACTTTTGCAAAAATTTGGAATGGAATTTCAAAAATATATTGATATGAATATTTTTCTATTCATCTATTAATATGTTGTGCGTATCTATTTTGACATGCCGTTTTGCAGCGTGTAATTGGCCATCGGTCCTCTAAGCAGCAAGAAAAACAAAACTTTTATTCAATGGATTACGTATAACCTCGGAAGAGCGCTCCCTTTACAATCATTCATTATAAAGCTGTCACTCATCTCAGTTCACAATCTCACAAAGTTCCATTATACAGTAAAATTTATCTTTAATAATGGATTCACTGCTAAACTGATCTGATCTGAACTGAGAGAGTGAAGTGTGTGTCATTGTTCTCTACAGGTTGAGTGATTGTGATCTCACAGATGAAGGTTTTGCTGCTCTGACTTCAGCTCTGAGATCAAACCCTGAACACCTGAGAGAACTGAATCTGACTAGGAATAAAATAGGAAAATCAGTGAATCTGCTGTCTGATGTACTACAGAATCCTCACTGTAAACTGGAGATACTGTGGTAAGATCATATTTGACTCTCACACATGAATCACAATGTAAAGTATATTTGAAGTGTTCAGCCTCTTTCTGCTGCTGTGAGTTCAGATTATTGAGCTGTAAATGATTGAACACGTTTTTCATCATCAATCAATGACAAGTTTGGTGATGTGAGCTGCGTTACACACGGGATTGAAATGGTGACTACAAAGAAATCTGTTTATTTTGGTCATGGCTTGTCTTGAAAAACGAAGACATTTTGCCGGTTGTCGTAGGAGAAGTCACACTGCAGGACTGTTAGTCAAATCTTCTGACACCGCCAGAATCTCGTCGGAGGTAAAATTTGATCGCAACGGCCATTAATCGGCTGTCGGTGAACATATCAAATAGGGCTGCAATTATTTATTATGTGCAGCGTGTCAGTGACGTACAGCTCTGTGATCAGTAGTAAACGCTGCTCCATCTTAAAGCACTGTGAGTTTGAGTCGCTTTTAATGTGCATTTGAAAAAGCAAAACACATAAACATGTTTCCAAACATGAGAAGCTTTTATGAACCTTTTGTCCAACAAAAGACAACATTTAATAAATCAATCAAAGCGTTTCAATCTTCTGTTTATTCAGCTACAGATAGTATGATGCACATAGGGATTTCCTGGAATGATGTGTGTTATCGTTCTTCTGTGGTGAGGCATATTTGGTGTGTGTGTGTGTGTGTGAGGTGAGAGACGCCCTCTGGCTTTCAGATCGAACAGCATTTACTACCGATCACAGAGCCGTACTTCACTGACAAACTGCGCATAAAATAATCGCAGCCTTTACCAGATTGCATGCAGTTTCATTTCGATCAATCGTGCAGCCCTAATATCAAACTAACCATCAAACACTTCAGGTTTTGGCCTAAGATCAGAGGAAACGTTTAGGATTTGCAAATTTTGCCTCGCGGCCAAATCACAGTGTGCATCGGCTTAACAGTAAAACTAACCTATGTAATGAAAAGTGTCATTTATGAGAGCTGATTTTGCATTAGAATTAATTTTATTATAGTGCAAATAAGAGATTATTTTTCCTGATTGAATGATACTTCAGATGTTTTATGATCATGTTTTGTGACATTTTGGATCTCAATCGAATGATCTCTCAAACATATTAATTTGTGCTTTAAGTTTGAACTTTCTCTTTAATAATGGATTCACTGCTAAACTGATCTGATCTGAACTGAGAGAGTGAAGTGTGTGTCATTGTTCTCTACAGGTTGTATAATTGTGATCTCATAGATGAAGGTTTTGCTGCTCTGACTTCAGCTCTGAGATCAAACCCTGAACACCTGAGAGAACTGGATCTGACTAGGAATAACATAGGAAAATCAGTGAATCTGCTGTCTGATGTACTACAGAATCCTCACTGTAAACTGGAGAAACTGTGGTAAGATCATATTTGAGTCTCACACATGAATCACAATGTAAAGTATATGTGAAGTGTTCAGCCTCTTTCTGCTGCTGTGAGTTCAGATTATTGAGCTGTAAATGATTGAACACATGAGCTGATCCTCAATAACATGAAACTGCAGGTCTGAGAGTCACACTAAAATACACACTTTCACACACAATCAACATTTCAGTCTCTTGACTTTAAACAGACTCGAGCTCAACACCGTCAGAACTGAGAAATGAAGAACATGCTGGATTCATTCTTACTGTTAATTATGTTCATCTTTCTGCATTGACTCTTTCTAAAGTATTGTTTTTAATTTTGTAAAATGTAAACACACACACACACACACACACACACACACTAATTGACACTCCATACATATTACATAGTACAGATATAGTAAGTAACATAGTAAAACGTCTCGGGTTATGTATGTAACCCTTGTTCCCTGAGAAAGGGAACGAGACACTGCGTCGGTTATGACACTAGGGGAATGCCCTTCAGCGTAGCGCGTCTGAATTTATGAATGAAATCGAATCCAATCCTATTGGCGTTGCGTGATGACGTAGCGTGTGACGGCATACGCGGATGTGTACAAGAGTACGCCGGCACAAGAAAAGTCACCGGGGAGAGGTGTGGTGAACCGACGCAGTGTCTCGTTCCCTTTCTCAGGGAACAAGGGTTACATACGTAACCCGAGACGTTCCCTTTCGAGGGAACTCGAACTGCGTCGGTTACGACACTAGGGGAACGAGATACCCACTATACCACAACGAACCCCGCACATCCTAGTGTGAAGTTGTCTTCAGGCACAACCTAGGACGAAAGCACCCGTGCACCGGGTGTAGAGGGAAGGTCCAGACTGTAAAACCTCATGAATGTGTGCGGAGTGGCCCAACCAGCCGCCTCACAAATGTCATGTATAGAAACCCCTGAAAGGAGGGCTCTAGAGGATGCTATGCCTCTGGTGGAGTGAGCCCTCACGGCCATAGGTGAAGGCAAATTGCGCACCTGATAGGCCAGGGAAATAGTCTGAACGATCCAGTTGCTGATGGTCTGCTTAGAGGCGGGAAGCCCCTTCTTGGGCGACCCAAAACACACCAGCAACTGGTCCGACTTCCGCCATGAGGAGGACCTCTGTATATAACACCGCAGTGCTCTTGACAGGGCAGAGCAGATGAAGTCTCTCCTCATCCACCGTCACATGAGGTGGAGGATGGAATGCCTGCAGAACCAAAGGCCGTGCCACATTAGATGGCACCTTGGGCAAATAGCCGGGCCTGGGATGTAAGATGGCCTTAATGTTGCCGGGAGCAAACTCCAAGCACCCCATGGAAATAGAGAGCGCCTGGAGGTCTCCTACCCTCCTCAGAGAAGTAATGGCCAACAAAAGGACCACCTTAAGGCGAGACACTACAGGTGAATAGTGTAATTTTTTTAACTATCAGATATCACCATGAAACTTTGCCAGTTGATTACCTACATTAAGATGAGAAAAAAATGTATTACAAGTTTTCTGTAATTTAATGTTTAAATATGCAAATGAGGCATTGTCTAATTAAATATGCGCTATTTTGCATATATTTTAAAAAACGAAATCTGAGTATT
This sequence comes from Gila robusta, assembly GCA_030770095.1. Taxonomy (NCBI): domain Eukaryota; kingdom Metazoa; phylum Chordata; class Actinopteri; order Cypriniformes; family Leuciscidae; genus Gila; species Gila robusta. The sequence continues at coordinate 33,153 of JAVALU010000219.1, forward strand.
GGACAAAGCCAGGTTCAAAATTATTTTTTCATTGTGTTCACATATTAGATGGGGAAAAAATTACAGAGGGATTTATGGATATCTACTTTTGTTATCCTGTAAATCAGAATATACTGCCAATAGCCTTAAAAAAATGATTTTCGCCATGTTTTTGGGAATAAAAGGTTATATAAATCAGGCTAGGAATAATATATTTACAAATCCCTCTGTAAATGTCTTCATAATATAACTAGGTACAAGACTGGAAAGTTTGGTGTATATAGGTGCTACTGAACTGGAGATTTCGGACTTGGAGTATGAGAGAAAAGACATTTTGAGAAAACGTGCTTTAAAGATTTAGCATCAGCCAATGAGATTGCGCATTTAGAGTAAAATCCCCCCTTTTACTTTCGCGATTGGTTGCTGATAAAAAGGAAATGACCATATTTGGATCCGGCAGTCTTGTTCAGGAGAGAGAGAGCTTTCTAACGGTGTGTGTGATGACAGGGTGCAGATCGCGATCGCGGAGCAGAGGGATGATTTATAACGACAACTTTTGATGAATTTATGAGAAATCTACAGACGCAAACAGACAAAGTGTAGTAAAATAAAGACCTAAATGTGTATTTCGGACTTTTTTTCACCACAAGTCTGAAAGAAGACATGTTATTGAAGACAAATATCCCAAAATCTCAAAATTGACCAGTGAAAAAAAAACGATGTTTTTGCCTGCCGTGTCTCGCCTTAAACGAAAGGTTCTTGGCCTCAGCCGACTCCAGTGGTTCGAAGGGGGCCTCGGCCAGCCCTTCGAGAACCACTGCCAGGTCCCAAGAGGGAACCCTGGTGCGAGTCGCAGGTCTCGTCCTCCAGGCTCCACGGAGGAAACGTACGACCAGGTGATGCCTCCCCAGAGGACCATCACTCAGAGGAGCGTGGAAAGCCGCAATGGCAGCCACATAAACCTTGAGTGTGGACGGGGTAAGCCCGGCAGAAAAGCGGTCTTGGAGAAACTCCAGTACTGAAGCAACTGGGCAGTAAACTGGGTCCAATTCACGCTCTCTGCACCAGATGGAAAAAACATTCCACTTAAGGCCGTATAACTTACGTATAGCTCTGGCAGTGAGTATAGTTTCAACCACTTCTGCTGACAGGCCGGCTTCTAGGTACTGTGCCCCCTCAGGGGCCAGACCCACAGTTTCCACAGCTCGGGCCGAGGGTGGAGAACTGAGCCCCCCGCCTGAGACAACAGGTCCCTCCTAAGAGGGATCTGCCATGGCAGGCTTGCCAGAAGCAGGATGATGTCCGAAAACCATACTCGGGCCGGCCAAAACGGGGCTACTAATAGTAGGCTGACCCTGTCTCGACGGACCCTTTCCAGAACTGCTGGGAGCAGAGCGATTGGGGAAAAAGATGGCATCCAACCCCATCGGGGCTGGATGTGTGAGGGAGAACCACAGTGAACAGTGTGTCGTCTCTCGAGACGCAAAGAGGTCCACGTCCACTGGGCCGAACCTCTCGCATATCAACTCCACTGTCTCATTTGCTCCCTGATTCTGGTCCCCCGGGACATACATTGCCCTGAGAGACGATAGTCTCTGCTGGGACCACAGGAGGATCTGATGCACAGAGGGCGCGACCTCAGACCCCCCTGGTGATTCAAATAAGACACCACCGACATGTTGTCGGTTCTCACGAGGACATGGCGACCATGGAGGTCTGGCAGGAAGCTCCTCAGAGCCCGGAACACCGCCAACATTTCTAGGCTCTCGAAAAGCGGCTGTCCATGACCGCGCCCCAGCCCGTGAGGGAGGCGTCTGTCGAAATAGATACTCGGCGACATAACGCTCCCAATTTGGGACCCTGGGACAGGAACCAAGGCTTCTTCCAAATTGAAAGGGAATGAAGCATCTGCGCGTAACCCTTATCAAGCGGAATGGATTTCCCCTCGGGGAAAACCCCTTGGTTCTTAACCACCACTGTAAAGCTCTCATGTGTAGCAGGCCAGAAGGTATCACGCTGGATGCTGCTGCCATGAGACCCAACACTCTCTGAAAGTGTTTGACAGTGACGGCCTGGCCTAGCTTTATCCTGGACACTGTGGTCAAGCTAGACTCGATCCGAGCAGGAGACAACTGTGCCTGCATCGTGATCGAGTCCCACACCACTCCCAGGAACGAGGTTCTCTGGGCTGGTGTCAACACATTCTTCTTCGTGTTGAGTCTCAACCCCAGGCTCTGGATGCGGGCGAGGACGACATCTCGATGCCGAATCGCCAGCTCTCGCGACTGGGCCAATATCAACCAGTCGTCGATGTAATTGAGCACCCTGATGCCCTCGAGCCTCAGGGGTGCTAGATTTGCATCCATACACTTGGTAAAGGTGCGATGGGAGAGTGCTAGGCCGAACGGAAGAACCCGATATTGGTAAGCTTCGCCCCCGAAAGCAAACCTCAGGAACTTCCTGTGAGATGGAAGGATGGAGATGTGAAAGTAGGCATCTTTTAGATCTATCATGACAAACCAATCCTCGGATTGGATTTGACTCACGATGATGGGAATAGTGAGCATCTTGAACCTGAATCTCCTCAGAGACCGATTCAGATGCCTCAGATCTAAAATGGGACGCAACCCTACATCCTTCTTTGGAACTATAAAGTACCGGCTGTAGAACCCGGACTCCCTGACTGGAGGGGGAACACGCTCTATGGCCCCTTTTTCCAGCAGCGGGTGAACTTCCTGTTCCAACACTTGACCCTGCTCTGGGTGCACTGAAGTCCAGACCACCCCGTTGAATTTTGGTGGACGGACCTGGAACTACAGTCTGTACCTAGTTTCTACAGTGCGCAGGACCCATGGAGAAATAGTCGCGAGGTTTTGCCATGCCTCTGCAAAATTCACCAAGGGAACCAGCCCCTCGGGGGTTTGGAACAGGCCCTTTGAGGACCTTTTGAGGTCTCATATAAGTCAGGACCTCTTTCCCTTAGCCTTCTTGGACTGGAGGACGGTCCACAGATCCGCCCTCTCAGGAGGCTGCGGGCACGAGCGACGTCTAGAGTCCCAAGCTTTATTAGGGGGAGCTCTAGAAGCGACACTCGCTTTCTGTGCCTGGCGATGAGAGGAACTGGAAGACGGCTGTGGCTGTTCTCTGGCAGCCGCCCTCCTGGACCTTGAACGGCGAGGGAGATACTGTTTAAATGCTTCGCCCTGCTTCTTAGCATCCTGAAACCTGTCAACTATGGCGTTAACAGCTTCCCCAAACAGACCAGAAGCTGAAACAGGTGCGTCAAGGAGGAAGGCCCTGTCCTTCTCCTTAATGCCAGACAGGTTGAGCCACAGATGTCTCTCCGTGGTTACCAGAGCTGACATGGAGCGACCGATGGCACGGGCCGTCTCCTTGGTAACCCGGAGGGACAAATCTGTGGCCCTGCGAAGCTCTGCTATATCATCAGCAGAGGGACCCTCGCCTTGGTCCATGTCCCTCAACAGGTCGGCTTGGTAGGCCTGCAAAATAGCCATTGTGTGCAGGCTCGCACCAGCCCGACCCGCCGCCATATATGCTCGGCCCACCAAAGCTGATGTGGTGCGGCAAGGCTTAGAAGGCAGCGCCGGTGTCTTCAAGGATGACGCAAGGTCGGGTGAAAGGTAGCTAGCTAGTGCTTCCTCAGCCCGAGGCATCATCCCATATCCCTTATCTCTAACCCCCACGATATTACTATAGTTTAAAATCGGGGGGTTAGACAGGCGCGCTGAAAAGGGCCTGTTCCAAGATTTACACAACTCATTGTGTAAATCAGGGAAGAAAGGGAGAGACCAGCGTGAAGGCTGCGTGGGATGCTGCAGGAAGCGCTCATCCAGCTTGCTTTTAGGACGCGCTTCCTGCCGCTCTTGTGGCCAACCTCCACTAACTCATCATAACTGGGTGCAGGCTGAACAGTATTGTGTCTCTCATTAGGATCCCCCTCCCCAACGCTGAGCACATCTAATTCCTCGGAATTAGAGAGCTGTAAAACGGGGTCATCATCCCGAGCGGGAGAAGCCGCGGAGCGGGAGAAGCCGCGGAGCGGGAGAAGCCGCGGAGCGGGAGAAGCCGTGGAGCGGGCTCCCGAACGGGGAATAGGGGAACCTGAGCTTTCAGACGAAGAGTGGGAAAGTGCCTCGGCATTCCCACTTTCGCCTAAAAGATCTCTCTGCGATCCCCACGATCTAAGCCGCCGCATTGCCTCGGCAGATGCGGGAACTGAACCGCGGGGAGAACGCATTTGGCCGTCATCAGTGAACAAAGCCAACCGAGAACGCAGCACTCTCACTGACAAAGATTCACAATGAGCACAAGCAGCCCCCTCGAGAGCTGCTTGAGCGTGCTGCCTTCCCAGACAAGAGACACACATTTCGTGTGTGTCCCCAGCCGTGAGATAACGTGGGCATGGGAACACACATTTTCTAAATTGTTCACTTGCCATGAGGAGTGAAATAACAGGATAATATTGGACATTCAGGAGTGAAGTTGCTCTCTAAACTGAAGGATGATCCACATTATAAACTGGAGACATTATACTACTGTGAGTATATTTTTATTTCAAGCCTTTAAATTGACCCAATTTCAGTAACAGGTCTCATGTGTGTGTAACTGGAGAATATAAGATAATAATTTAGCTCCACTTTAGTCTCTGTAAATTGTTTTTAATAAGAGTTTAATTCTGTGATGTGAATATGATCTATGAATTGGCTAGGTCTATTTACATGCACAACTTTTGTTTCAATTGGAATTAATTCATTTCAATTGATGAATCCAAATGTAGTGTTTACATGAACGATAAATAAAATGATCAGGTTGATGTGTGCGTTTATATGTCACAAGCTTCAAATCAGAATTGAGTTTTTGACATGCACAAAATGCACAAATATTTCCCACTGTTTGCACATACTATTCTCCTGATGGTTTGTTTGTTTTAAACAGCAGATTTAATATTTATATATTACGAGTCAGGTCCTAATTAGGAGACGATGAGCACATGAACTGTTGTGCTGTGCTGCTTATATTTATCACGTAGTAAAAACACCCGTACCTGCACCCAAAACAGCCTGTGGATGAGAGTCTGAGAGAAGGACTGAAGGCCGTGAGATTGTGTTGGTCATTCATGACACTTCATTCAACGACTACAACAGCTCCTACGTATCATACGTCATTGCACACGCACAGTACTTTCCAGTTTGTGTTTTCAATCTGATCAAGTGTTTACATGTCCTCTCGATTGGATTAGAAAAGGAATAAACCACCCAATCCGATCGAAATTTCATTCAGATCGAGCTCATTCGATTAAGGTGTTTACATGAAGGCTTTTCAGTCCGAGCCGTCAATCTGATTACTAACGGATTATTTGTTTGCATATAAACGTGGTGTGTGTGTAAGTGATAAAGTGAGAGTTGTTTATCATTTGCTGTTATTAATCTTTTCCAGTTTTTCATTAATATCTCTGGCTGTAATATAAATATACTAATATCTCTGGCTGTGTTTTTTCTGAAATGATCTCCAGATGTGATGTGACTCAGTAATGTCTCATACTCATATGTGTCTGTCTGTGTGTTTTATTGTAGGACTTTCAGTGTTTAGACGTCAGTCCAGTTTCCTCAGGATCAGCTGATGGTGAATAAGGAGCCGCTACAGAGACTGAAGACACAGAAACACACAGCGATCACACTGACGTGTGTGTGTGACTTCACACCAGTTTCTTGTTTAATAGTAATGGCTCATGAAAATAAGTGCTGAAAATATCAGCTTTGAATTGTTTCAAATTTGTTAGATATTGATTACAATGTAGATGGTGAAACACTTGTACGTGGCAAAGGTTAAAGCAAAGTGAAAACAAGCCTTAGACAATAGATTTATTGTGTGATACAGACAGCGTTGGGAAAAGTGTTATAAGTTTTATCAAGAGTTTGACTACAGAAGAGATGTTGTAAATTATACGAGCAGAGGAAGACAAAGATTATGCAAATAATTTCACTGAACCTTTATTTATGTCAAATATTTTTTTATTATTAATCTATTTTTTTATATGATGATCTATTAATGTTTCCAAATAAATCTTCACAATCTTTTACTGGTTTCTTGTTTTTTTCCCCTCCTGCCTCTGAACACATTTAATTACAATGTTAATGTCTATCAAATCCCTTTTGATGGCAAGTATTTCTAAAACCAACAACTAAAAAACAGTGATATGAGTGCGGGCCGCGATTTGATTCAGAAATCAATCCAGAAGGTGAATGTGTGTTACACTAATCTAGTTACAAAGTTTATTCATGATCGAAAGTGTTACTTATATAATGTATGTTAATATTATTTAAAGTGTTTCCAAAGTTTACATCTAATTATAATAGAACTTTTTATTGAACTTTCCTGAGAAAAATTAACAATTTTACAGAAAATCCTTAAAACATTGTTTTTGCTCCCTTATTCAGGTTCAGCTACTCTGATTCAAGAAATTGTAGATTTTCTGTTGATTATTACTGTTACAGAGCAAGTATGGACTCGCTACTGCTAATAGATACACAGATCATGTAAGATATGCTGCTGCTGCATAAATAATAGACATAAATCCTGTAGCAGATCTAGACAGTGGGAGGTAGAGGATTCAGAGGAACTCTAATAGCGCTCTTACAGCAAACAAACAACCAGACTTTTTAAATGTTGAGCAAGCGATCTCATTGGCGGCAGGATCAGCAGAGGCCAATCAGCTTGTGCCATCCAGTAATGATGTGATTGCTAGTAGATTGCATGTAAATCAGCCTGAGCCCTCTAGAGTTTCATGACTGATATGTTTTGCAGATGCGTTTACGTACCATCCTGGAGTTCCTGTGTTTCATGATGCTCTGAAGGTGAGTACCTGAAGATCGTGGATATATAGTGTTTATTCTTTTCATTCTAGGCCCTGTTTACACCTGGTATTAAGATGTGTTTTGGTCGATTGGATCACAAGTTGACGAGGGAGACACATTCCCGTTTACACCTGGTGTTTTAATCCGTCACTTTTGTCCACTTTAAACCACTTCTGTCCTGATTTCTTCGAGGAGAGGGTCAATGAATGGGTTTTTTCAGATCTTTCGATCTAATGGACAACATAAGCTCACATAATTTACATATGAACGTGACTAGAGATGACGGGAAAACACACAGAACATCAGCTTTAGTTTCTGATCTGACAGACGCAAGACCAGCCGAACGCTGTGCGTGTGTGTTAGAAATCAGGAATGATGAGAGAACATTGTGCTTGAGTTTTTCATCTTCAAACCAAACTTGTGTCTACAGCCGACAAAGTTTAAACCCCGTCTGACTAGAGCTTTTCCCATAATGTTTACACGTTAGGTCAGAAGGTGAAGAGTAGGCGTTTTTTGTGTTCGAACACATTCGATGACATGAGCGTTTACACTATTAATGGCTTTAATCTAACTAGGACATTTACATCTTGCAATTACACATTTAACTAAGTTACCCTAGCCTACCCAGAACTGGTTTGTCCATTTTGCAGCCCCCAACACAAAAACCTGGTACAGTATGTGTCATATTTGTAGATCCGTCTCTGTCCCGCCGAAATAATAAATGCGCGAAAATTAAAGAGCTCTGGAATGTTTAGTCGCGTCTCTGTGAAGTTCTGAAGGCGATGCCCCTGGCAACCGATAGCGTCTCCTACCATCATGGCCCACCGGCTCAGACCCAGCCCAAATCGGCACGTGACTTCTTACTCTCAATATAAGCTCCTTCAGTGTTATCAGCAGCTATAGGGTGCATCTCATTTCTTATTTGTGCATCCTCGTTTCCTTTCCTCGCTTCCTTTCCTCGGGTCTTAGCTCCTCCCCCTGTAGGATGAGAGGGAAGGCTGCGAGGAAAGAAAATGAGGATGGAGGAATCCAATGAAAGATTTTTTATACATTGGAATACTTGATCACTCAAGCGTCACTTAACAGCGTCATCAGCATCAGCATCACCCTTATATTGTTGAAGTTTGGTTATTTAAGAAATTCATAATAAATTATCATAAAGCAATATACCCTGTTGAAATATGTGTGATGTGTGGTTTATTTAAACTGCAAAGGTAAAGTATAAATTAAACTGATTGTGATCGATGTGAAGGGGGAGGAGAATTGATACCTGCGTCACGTTTAGTCGATAAAACACTTCTGCATAGGATACACCCGTGTATCCTCGCTCATAACTCCTCAGGAAGCCTCCTCACTCCTCGATCCTCGACTCCTCGCGGTGCAATTAGAGAATTGAGATGTCCTTCAAGATGGCTGAGCTCGATCGGTTTCCGGGTCATAGGATGGAGGACGGAGGAGCGAGGAGACGAGGAGGGATATTGAGAAGCACCCATAGTGTTTCTCAAATTACCCTCATCCCCAGCTCCACCTCTCGTCAGTCAGGATGGCATTCTGATTTCCCTTGAATCAGAATAAATTCTCGAATTATGTTGTACTTTAAAAAATCTTGAATTAATGATATCTACAAAACATTAATGTTGGGTCTGTTCTGTTTACCCTAAGGTGGATTATTGCTGCTCTCCCTGCTCTTATCCATGCTATGCTAGGCTGCATGGATGCGCAGGGAGTTCTTGCCCAGAACAGAACCGTACCGGTTCATAACATAACAATCCTAACTGTATGTTATTTGACAATAGTGGTCCCGACAGAACTGCATTTTTGATTAAATAAACGCAGCCTTGGTGAACAGAAGAGAATAGTATCATTAGTTTGCGAACTAAAAATTAACTGCACTAATACATTATCGTGTCTGCTGGCAGATAAATAATAACGCAACACAATCGTCTGCTGTGCAACTCATATTCTTTTACTGAACTGGAACTGAGCTCAATTGACCTTTCGCAAAAGCCACGCCCCCTTATTGTTACTACGCCCGTCAAACAAATGGTCAAAAACGACCAGCACAGATTGCCATGATGGGAAGAGGTATACCCGTGCGTGTCAGTGGTTTACCTCCGCGATATCCTCCAGATCGAGGCAAAAAGGGTTACAGTATGCAGTGGAGGGATATATTAAAAATATAAAAATAGGCAATTGTAGTGGGATCGCCCCTTTAATAATAGGCTGCGTGTCCCCTTTAAAATTAGCGCACTGATTGAATAGAGTGGGTGGGTACGTCAGGTAATCACGTAGCTATAAAAACACGGGTGAGAGCTAGTTTCCTCATGACATTGTACCGATGTGACCTGTTTGTGTAGGTCTTGTATCGATGGGACCGGTTTGTGTGGGTCTTGTATCTCCTTCACTCCTCAGGAAAGGTAGGTTTTGTTAAATTGGAGGCTCATAGACGGGAGGGAATTATAAACTTAGAATATGGGTGTTCGTGGGAATTTAACTTAATTCACATGTTTGATTAATGTGCTTGTTTGGTGTAATTTTAGATTAGTCGGGTGCGTCCAGGCATTGTCAGTGAGTATGTGAGTCATACACGTGAAAGGTAATTTTGTTTTTCCCTTACCCTGTTTGTGTAATTAAAAATGTGAGAGGAGTGGGGAGGGAGAAGAAAGCAAACGAAAATGTTTATTTGTTTTGCAGAAGTTGCCAGCTGCTGCTTTTGCTGCTTTGCGTTTCCAGTTTGGGACGCGGGATTTTGCCTTGAACGCTCGCGATTGCATTGAATGTCTTCGCTATTGCCTGTACAACGCTCAAGTTGGATGCGCTAAACCCGTGGCCTTTGATTCTGGAGCCAGCTTGTGTTCTATTACTTTGTTAGTATAATTTCATTGATTTGTGTCTATTCATTGTTTGTGTAAAGTGTGTGTGTAATGGAGTTGAATTGAAATTGTTTTGTTTTTTTATTTGCTTTATATTATTATCATTTGGGTTTGTTTATTAACCTATTTAGTTTATTTTGGGTTGGTTGTATCACTTCTTTGTCTTGCTTTACATTGATACTACTCCATTACGGAGCCGATTAATTGTGGTTTATCTTTTGTCTTTTTTTCTTTTGGTTTATTTGGTTGGTTGAGTGGGTTTAAATAATTATTGTATTATTGGGTTTTGTTGGTTTGAAGTGTTTTGATTTGTATTTATTTTGCTTTATTATTTGAGAGGTGAAATGTTTTGTAATGACATGATACCAAAGAACGAAACCAACTTGTCTAGTTTATATATATTTTTTTGTGAATCGTCTTTTGATAGTATATTGTTGTGGTCTGTGTATGGGTGGCCGGCCCATGTGAATCGACTAAACGAAGCCCAGTGGGCTGATAAATTCACATTGGTTAAAGTGTTTTTTTCTTATTGATGTTGAGCTCTAGGTGTTTTAGTAGTTAATTGATGAATAAAATTGTAGCCTGTGGTTTTGTCTCTGCTCGTCCTTTTCATTTAGTTGAAAGCCTGATTGGGGAGGCTTGAAAAGTTGGGGTCTTGAGTACGGGCCTTACTAGTGTAAGTGGAACGAGTCGTACGGTCACAAGTGGCGTAGTCGGCAGGGTTGAAGTGACAAGCAGAGACTGCCACAGAAAAAAAAAAGAAAGAAAAAAAAAGAAAGAAATTTTGTTATTTGGTGGTGTTTCCTTTACAGCAAAGCAGCAGCTGGTAAGATGCAGACAGGAGTGTGGTAGTGGAGGAAACTTGGGTTAAGTGGTAAGGTTCCTGTTTTTTTTTTTTTTGCGTGGGGGACGTTTGTAGACATGGAGGTTGAATTGGAGGAGCTGCGAAGACAGGTGCAGTCATTGAGGGGAGAAAACGAGCTGTTACACCAACAACAAGCAGGCCAGGCTATGGAAGCTGCGGGCCCCTCAACTGTGAATGTTTTACCTGCCCCTAGCCCCATAGTTGAACGAGTGGTTTATGTCCCTAGGGAAATGAGGGGCCGTATGTTTAGCGGTAGAGGGGAAGACAATGTGTTTGAGTGGGTGGAGGAGATACAGGCTTGCTTGCGGGTCCGACATCTGCCTCTGGTTGAACAGACCTTATTTGTTTTTGATCATCTAGAGGGTCCTGCCAAGAATGAGATTAAGTATAGGGCAAGGGAAGATAGGAAAACACCAGAACAGGTATTTTCCATCTTGAAGAAACTTTATGGGTGTCCACAGTCCTATATTGCCCTGCAGCAAAGCTTCTTTTCCCGTAAACAGCTTGAGGGTGAGTCTCTGCAAGAGTATTCCCATGCCCTTTTTGCACTAATGGATAAGGTGGTACAGCAGGCCCCAGGAGGTATGACTAATTCAGTGATTTTACTTAGAGACCAGTTTGTAGAGCATGTGCTGGATCGTGACTTGCGGCGGGAGCTCAAACGTTTTGTTCGATTGAACCCGAACTCCACCCTCTTGGATGTTCGTAAAGAAGCCATTAGATGGGTGGATGAGGGGTTTCATTATGAGATGAGGGAGAGGAGTCATTCGGTTCCAGCTTCCTCTGCTCTTCAGTATAGAGTACAGGGACAGATAGATTCCTCTGGCACATCGGACGTTATTTTTTTATTTATTTATTTGACAGGGACAATGCAAACAAACATAGTGTCAAAACCAAGCATGTCACTGATGTGTTGCATATAAAGTTTATAGCTATTGCTAATTTTCAACTCCTGTCCCTGGAAGGGCTTTTATACACAATAAAATTTACATGATTAACTACTTCAATGAAAAAAATATATATATAAAAAGTAAAAAAAAAAAAATAATAATAATATAAACATCATATACAACTTTTATAATAATTAAAAATGAGTACACTTGGTTTATTTTTAACCAGTTTTTAAGCCTGGAAGTGAACATCTTAAAGTCAGGCACAGTCTTGATTTCAAAAGGTAATGAGTTCCAGAGTTTAGAACTCTTCACAGAGAAGGTCGTCTGTCCAAAGCTGGTCCTGCAGTATGCTATTTTACAGTCATGATTTGTGGAGCTCCTAGTGACTCGGATGTTGTCCTGTCGCTCAATAAATGTATTTAGTGGCTCAGGTGCTAAATGATTAATGCAGTTATAAATTAGTTTAAGAAAGGAAAAATTGCTAAAGCTATCAAAATTCATTAAATTATGTTTCTTAAAGATGCTGCAATGATGATAACGTAATGGTTTTTTATCCAAAAGTTTTATTGCTCGATTATATAAAGAACCTATGCGTTTGATTGCAGTGGGAGCGGCTTGTGCCCATGTTGTCATGCAATATGATATATGAGAAAATATCATATCATAGCATGCATGTACAGCAGGGCTGCCTGACTTGGTATGTAGCTTCTAATTAGTTTAAAACAATTGAGATTACTTTGTAATGTTTTTAGGATTTTCTTTATATGTTTTTCAAATTTAAGTTGAGGATCTAAAACTAATCCTAAATATTTAAATTCTGTAACTGGATGAATTTCTTTATTTTGTAACTTAATATTAAATCTTCCTTTTATATCTATTTTTTTAATGGAAAAACACATGGAAACTGTTTTTGAGAAATTTAAAACTAACTGATTTTGAATGAGCCACTGTTGAATGTCAGACATACTAGTGGACAGTACAGCTGCAGCCTGCTCAGGTGACTTGGCGGGTACATAAAGAACTGCATCATCCGCATAGAGCTGACATCTGGCACCTGAGCAGTGCAGAGGTAAGTCATTTATAAAGAGACTAAACAGCAAAGGGCCAAGTATAGAGCCCTGTGGAATGCCCATTTTTATGTTTGAAAGTGCAGATACCTTTTGATCAACTTTAACACACTGCACTCTAGAGTGGAGATAAGATGTAAACCACAACACTGCCTCATTTGAAAAATTAAAATTTAACATTTTGGATAAAAGCAAACTATGATTGACCGTATCGAATGCTTTTGTAAGGTCGATAAATACGGCTCCTACCACATTACCTTTGTCTAGGGACTTTTTTACATTTTCAATTAAACAGCAGTTTGCTATTTCTGTCGAGTAACCTGGTCTAAACCCAAACTGGTGACAATGGAGGACCTGTCTGGCTTCTAAATGGTCCACCAGTTGCACTACTACTACTTTTTCAATTATTTTTGATAAAAATCGATATAGGGCGATAGTTGCTCATAGAGTTTTGGCTACCACCTTTAAACACAGGGATAATTATTCATTTCTTCCATGCACTGGGAAATGTACTGGTTCTTATGGAGAGATTAATAAGATGGGGCAATGGTTTGACGAGAACATCTTTATATTTTTTAAGAAAACAACTATTCATCATAAAAATGTCATTTGACTTGGAATTTGAAAGTTTATTAATTATTTTCTGCAACTTTTGCTTCCGACACCTCTTTAATATAAAATGAATCTGTTGCGGTGTCTCTCAATGAAAGATTAAAAGGATTAACGGGCTGGAAATCTTTTGATAATTGTTCAACTGACTGTACAAAATAGGAGTTGAATTCATCAGCCATAGTGGCACGATCGGTTATACTATTGCCATTGATATTAATTTCTGTGATCTTTTTATGTTTATTTGATTTGTTAGTCAAATTGTTTAAATGCTTCCATAGTGATTTATTTATGCCTTTGGAACTATCAATTAAATTAGTGTAATATGTTACTTTTGCTTTCCGCAACTCAAATACAACTTTATTCCTTAAACCTTTATAAATCAAGAAATCTGTATTGAGTTTAGATCTTAAAGATGTTTTCAAGGCTAAATCTCGCTTCTTCATGAGAATCCGTAATTCATTATTTATCCAAGGCACCGTATAATCCTTTTTTTTCAATTTGATTTGCTTTGTAAATTTTTCCATCAAACATGTAATAGCTGCAGTCAGGGAATTACAGCATTCCTCTACATCATCTAGTGTCAAAATTTGTCCCCAGTTTATATTTTTAAGTTCTCTTTCAAATTGTGCAGTTTTACATTTAGGAAGAATGAAATGTGTTTTTTCATGATCAGATTTACCAAAGTACTGTAGGCGCTTCTTCGTCAGTTTCCTAACAGTCAAAGTCATGTTATGGTCGGAGAGTCCGGTAATCAAATTATAAGTCCTTGTAATTCGTTCTGGTCTATTAGTAAATGCCAAATCAATGAGGGTCTTAGTCTGTCTTGTTATTCTTGTAGGTCCTTCAATCATTTGTCTATAGTTAAATTTTGTCATAAGTGCTTTGAGTTTATGTTTACATTTTTTATCAGACCAACAAATATTGTAGTCTCCATACCATATTGTCTCTCTATAAGAGTCCAGTTGTTTAACTACAACATTTAGGTCATCATAAAACTTGACCTTATAAAAAGGGGGATTATAGAGGACAGCAATATTAAAATTCATAGTAGGTGATAGAGTTACATTTAATGCTAGACATTCCAGGGGGGTGTTCAATTCAATTAAGTGACATTTTAATTTGTCTTTAATGTATATTAATACTCCTCCTCCCTTACCTGTAATTCTATCCTTTCTAAAACACTGATACCCAGCAATGTCAATCATATTCGTTGGAATGTTTGTATGAAGCCATGATTCCGTTAAACAGAGATAATCCAAATTAGAGTCCAGGAGAAGTGCAGAGACCTGATCACGTTTAGGGATAAGGCTGCGTATGTTTAAACTGTCCACCTAATATTCCCTTGGTTTGCACTTTACATCCCAAAGCACACGGGCGTGATTAGCCGTTTGAACTTGTAGATAATACCTTTGTTTCTGTGCAGCGCGACTATCCGAGTGTGTTTGTAGCGTGTTGACTGTTACCCCAGACTCAGAGAGGTTAGCATGCTCCGTCTGTCATATGTTGCCACCCCTCAAAAATTCCTGCCTCCCTCTCGCCACCCCATAAATGTTTTTCTAGATCCGCCCCTGAGAGAGAGGGAGGCGCGATCGAACTGTGTGTGTGCGTGAGACAGAGAGAGAGGCGCGGGCGCGATCGAACTGTGTGTGTGTGTGTGTGTGTGTGTGTGAGAGAGAGAGAGAGAGAGACGCGGGCGCGATCGAACTGTGTGTGTGTGTGTGTGATGAGAGAGAGGCGCGGGCGCGATCGAACTGTGTGTGTGTGTGAGAGAGAGAGGAACGGGCGCGATCGAACTGTGTGTGTGAGAGAGAGAGAAAGAGAGAGGCGCGGGCGCGATCGAACTGTGTGTGTGTGTGTGTGTGTGAGAGAGAGAGAGAGAGAGAGAGAGAGAGAGAGGCGCGGGCGCGATCGAACTGTGTGTGTGCGTGAGACAGAGAGAGAGGCGCGGGGCGCGATCGAACTGTGTGTGTGTGTGTGTGAGAGAGAGAGAGAGAGAGTTTTGATTTGACCAACTCTTTATTTACCAAAGATTAGTAAAACCCTTTTTTTTTCCAATTTTTCTATTTTTAACCAAACAATTTTGGCCTCATCACATATAACATATGCACATTGACCTCAAAATACATATACATTCACATACAATATACAAAAATTCCGCGTACTAAAAAAAAAATAAAAAAATATTACAATTTTAGGAATAACATTCCCTCTTGGTCAACTACACACTACACTTTCTGCCCCATGTCCCCAAATTTTCAATTGAGAAGTATCCCCATTTTTTATTAAGTTAAAAAAAAGGCTAAATTCTGCATTATAATCCTTGCAGATTCGAAAAGCTTTATAATATAAAGAATTTCAGGATTCTGGAATCCGTTCCACTATCTTTTACCGCTTATTATTTGCCTTGTTATCCAATATTTGCCAGCTTTGCGTCAACCAATTAAGAATTTGTTTAATGTATTTCTTTTTATTATCATATTGCTACATATTTTGGGCCAAAGATATTTTTACATTTTCTTCCTTATACTTCTCCAAGTGCTGTCTAAGTCCAAGTTTTTAAATATCTGAAACAAACCATTTTAGCCTTGACCAATCTAAAAAATAGATGCTTCCAAAGTTTCTTCATGACCCCGAGAAGATACTTTCACCTCACCTACAGTGGGGTCAACACGTGTCCAGTTTCTGTTCGTTGTGCAATCAGCCGAGTGCACAATCCTCCACCTGAAAGATCTGCCAGTGGCGTTTGTCTATACGGGATTTATATAAAAAGACCTCCAGCATCTCCTAGGAGAAGAGCCCTGGCCAACACACCTCCTTCCTTTTTGATTTCTTTACATTCCTTCAGCTCAGATTGATGGGAGATCTTCACTCATGTTATTAGACAAAGGACTTTTCTTTGAAACATCTTCATACTAAATATCAGTTCTAGGGTAATACAGAAATACAAGTTAGTGATTTCCTTCTCAGGCTTTCGTCTTTTATCATTGATAATCTGGAGTTTTGGGAAAACTTTCTCGCATTGCATCCTCTTGTTCACCCCAATAGCTTTTCTAGGTGTACGTTGTCTGTAGTTTATTGATGGAACATACCTGAATCTATTTCCTTCATTAACGGTATCCTTTATTCTCACAGACTTAAGGCCCGTCAAACTACACAGTTCATTGGGAACATTTTCTCACCTCGTTTCCAACTCTTTAGATACAGACAGACATTGTGCATTCTGCCTCTTTCCATTTATGTTTGGCTATCTTCTCAATTTTCAACACGATTTGCTTGTAATTAAAGGGTATTGTTTATGAGTGGTGTCGTTGTTTATCACTACCCGACACAGGTTTGAATATCTCTCACTTACTTGAAAGTCAGAATTCCGACACATTACAAAACTGATTGTTAATTAAGGAGAAGAATCAGTCCATCATTCCATATCTTTCTGACTTGATTAAAAACAGATTATAATCATATTTATATTTAATTCTATACTGCGTAACAATGAAACAATGTCTGTAATCAACCCAACACATCCTTTTCAGTATACAGCAACTTTCTGTGCAGTCTGCAGCCGTGAAAGCTTTGATTTCTGTACAGCCTTTTTATTTCTATTTGCCCTTGTCCACCTTGCTCCTAACTATGGGGGCTAAATATAATATAGCAGTTTTTTCCCCAGATGCTGACACGGGACCATAAGAAATCAGTACACTTCTATCTTTTGTATAATTATTGAATTTATCTCTTCAGGAGGATTTCATACACATTTAGTTGATGCCATAGTGCTTGAGGCTGCCAAGTTATGCGCCACCAAAAACTCACCCCCTGACAGAGTAACTGTGGTCAGGATCCATAGTCCACACGGAGACAATCGCTCACCTCATCTTATATCAACTTTCCTTCCCCAGTTTATCTTCTGATTATTGTTGTCAGTATCCTAAATAAGATACCCACAACTAACAGGCGCTTCTGTACCCCCCCCTTATCACACCCCTCCTGGTAAAACTGGTGGCTCCTTCTTCAGAACCAAATACCCTGAAAATAAAACCCTCACTCTTTTTCCCAGTTTAACTTTGCTGAGGAGGCCGTTTTCGTACTTCATTAATACATTACTTCT